>OY776675.1:60741324-60950324 GCA_963675555.1 Leptura quadrifasciata | reverse complement strand
GTAGTTCTACAAACAGACCGAGTGTATAAAATTGGATTAAAATTGTACGAGGTATACTTATAAAAGAAACAAAATATTAGAATCCCACTGATTATAACGTATTTAAAAATTTAGCAATTTTCGACATACGTGGTGACACATGAGATATGTAGCAGCCTCTATTTTTTTTATTTACTGAGGTACAATTTTGAAATGTGCAGGAGTTACATAACCAATAATGCTACTTTTTATAACATTACATTTTTACAACTTCCGGTTTAACCGGAAATGATCCCAGCTTTCTTATTTTAAATGGTACCCTGTATATTTCTTTACCCTTAAAATTATCTTTTCAACTATTATCGCAAAATGATATTTGTTTTTTTATTAACAGTTAAAAAGAATTTTATTGAAATAAATCTAGGAGGCCACGACTCAAATGCTAAAATATTTTGATGCTTTCATATTTTTTTTGGATCTAATCAATTCCTGCTGGTAATCAGTATTTTTTTAGGTTCAAGAAAAATATCTAAAAATAATTAACAATATCGTAAAAACTAAGATAAGACTACAATTTTTTTAATACTTAGCTAATTGTATATATTTTTTTATACATTTATTTAACGTCGGCCTATTTCCGCTACTGAGGCCTAACACCGACGCCTGTAGACGAGCTACCAACCAGGAGTTTTTGCCGAACCTCTTCCCTTAAGAATAGTAGGTATCTTTTACTTGCCTAACACTTAATAGACAGGGGACCGACGGCTTTACATCCTCTCCGAAGGATGGTATATCCCCTATATAACCCTCGCCTAAAGTTGTATAGCATCCGCGCATACACTGATATACAAGCCGCTGGAAGATTTGTGAGGCGGGGACGCGGTCTTCATTGGAACAGTCACCCATCCAACTACTAACCGCGCCTTACGTTGCTTTACATCGTATATCAAAGTATGTACATAGTAAAGACGCACCCATGCTCGCCCCATATAGCTAATTGTAAAGGACCTATTTGTCTTTAATTTTGTAAGAATTAACATTAGCCTATTAAGCATCAAAATATTTTAGAATTTGGGTAATGGCAACTTATTTGAATAAAATGCACTTTAACTGTCAATAAAAAAACAAATTTTACTTTGAGATACATAGTTGAAAAGAGAAAATTAAGGGAAATAAGATAGGTCGAAAACATATACAGGGTTCCATTTAAAATAAGAAAGTTGGAGTAATTTCCGGTTAAATCGGAAGTTATAAAAACGTCTATTAGGTGATAAAAAGTAACATTATTAGTTATGTAACTCCTAAATCAAAAACTTAGAGGCTGCTATATGTCTCCTGTGACACAGGGTATGTCCCAAATACCTAAATTATTAAATTCGTTATAATCTGTGGGATTTTAATCTATTTGTTTTGTAGGTCTACCCCGTACAATTTTAATAAAATAAACTTGTCCAAAGAGATAATAAATAAATGTAAGTCATTAGGAAACATAAAAAGGACGTCGTTTAAACATACAATAATTGTAAAGGATTAAACTTATCTAAAAGAATTATAAACAAACGTTTTTATTTTCACCCAATCTTTGCTTTCTAGCAACTGTCCATGTTTTCTTATGAACTCGTAGCATTCATTTTTTCTAGGCGTTACCCTGTTTTTCACATGCGCTTGAAAATATTTATGAACGACTTCTTTTTCTTTAGTAGTCCACCGACACGCCCCTTTATTTTGTCTAATGGTTTTTTGGACTGGAACAATTTTATTTTCTGATCCTCTTTATCTTCATCCGTTTCATTTTCTAATATTTTCATTTTGTTTGACTTTGCTTCTTTGTCCTGATCCTCTTTTGCACCTTTACTTTCATCTGATATTTCTGTTCCGTTCAACTCTTCTTCTTTCTTCTCTACTCCATTCAAATCCGTTACTTCTTTCAATGGTTGTTTATTACTACTCTTACGTGAGATTTTTCCGTTAAAACTACTTTTTGCAGCCAATTTATATTTTGAACAGATCGCTCCAGATCGTCGTTACCGGTTTCATTGTCCAGTACATGTGCAAGCAAAACATATTAGAATAATTATTTATTACAAGAGTGTACAATAAATAAAGACACTCACCAAGATATCTCCTTGTCACGGCCAGTACCGCCGGGCTTCTTAACATCGGTAAGCTCTATAGCGATTTGCACACCGACTGGTAACTAAATGATCTCCAAATATAATAAAACCCCTTTCCTCTCAACCCGGGCTTCGCGTTACCTGTGGTATGTGGCGGGCTTCGTGTTATACGTTAGCTATATACCTATGAGATCCCTTGCCTCTCAACCCGGGCTTCGCTTTGCCTGTGGTATGTGCCGGGCTTCGTATCATATGTAGGCTGTATATATATATATATATATATATATATATATATATATATATATTACTAAGCTAGAATCTTTTTTCAATCACCCTTTCTTACCCCGGGCATAAGTTATCAGACAAATAGGGGTAAGTGGCGCCCTTTTACTTATCAAGATTTTTTTATTACGGATCCATGCCAGGACTCTCCGCAACATTGAGTAGCCTTATTTGTGTTCCCGTAAAGATGAGTAGCTATTTTATTGTGACATACTAATTATTAAGAAGACTTATTTTGCAATTATGTAGACAAGGGATGTACTACAAAGGCACAGCCACCAAATATTGATTATAATTATATAGGGTGTATTTTATATTAGCGCTAATTCGGGACATTTCTAAGTGAATTTTCTCATTTTTTCCAATGGAACACTCTGTATATTATTGTATTTTTGAATTGGCATGTTAATTCTCTATGATTTTTGTGAATAATATCCTATACCTAAAATCGATATTTCCAGAGATATTTTTACGTTTTCATTAAAAACTGTTAAATTATAATTAATACTTTTCATTTCGAACTGATCTAGTAGACATGATTTTGACATAAAGTTAATTGAAAGCAGTATTAATTTTTTTCTTGGTGCGTGTTGGTTGCCTCAGTAGTATTTTTTCACAGTTTAATTAAATCACAATTGAGTCTATCTTAAAAATTTATAAATAATCGTTCAATATTACAAAAAAGTTGACACAAATAATGGGAACAGAAAATACGGTATTAGGTAATACAAAATTGGCACTATTTTAAAAATTCAACGTTATTTTGAACCTAATTTAATGAAATAAATAATACCTAGCGTTTATAGGAACTATTCAAAGTGGCCTCCCAGTACGTCTATGCATTTCTATAGACGATTTTCGAATGATCTACCGACATTTCTTAAAATGTCTACAGCAATTTCCTGAAAAACTTCCCTTATTCTTTCTTAATATTTTCTTTGTAGTTATAGGAGTTTTGCGCTTGCTCCTTAACACATTCACACAAAAAGAAGTCTATTTTGGACAAATCAGGGCTTCTGGCAGGCCAACTATAGGGTCCTCCTCTTCCTATCCAATCATTTGGCAAAGCGTCGTTTAAATGTTTGTGAATAGCTTCAGTGTGGTGCACAGGTACTCCATCATGGAAGTACCACATTCTCTCCCTAATATCCCTGGGGACATCCTTCAGTAATTCTTCCAAGCTGAAAAGAATTTAACGGTGTTTAATGAAAGTAGTACATCCTTTGTCTACATAATTGCAAATAAATCTTCTTAATTAATAGTATTACACACACACCGGATTAATTTGTCAAACCTTGTTCCGACCAAAATTTTCATATTTTTTCGAATAACTCGGCAATGCTACATCAGAAACAAAAAATCAGAAGGTCGTTGGAAGGTAATTCTACGCTAAATTCATGTTCCATTTAAAAAAAATGACCTCGAAGGTGCTCCGCTGTAGCGAGTCACCCTGTATATTTAAAAAAAAGTTTTAAATGGGCGCCTTTTGACATTATACCGCTTCCGTAGAAAAATAATTTTCCAACGTCTTCTAATAAGGGATATTGGACTTTGATGCACTATTGGAACACCCTGTATATTAGTAAGAAATCTTTTCACCAGCTTTTTTAAAAATCGAAGGTGTTGTCTGTGGAGAATTGAAATTTATTCATATTCATAAGCTTACTGCTATTAAATAGATTAACGTGGTATCACAACCACTGAACGCATGGAATATGACCGAAGCATCTTTAGAAATTCACTAAAAACGTTAATTTCATCAACAAATCCCATTTTACCTTGAAAGTAACCGAGCTGATTAATCGATTTTGCCAGTTGTTAGTACCGTTCGTTGTTTTTATTAAATTTTAGTTAACATTAGGTTTAAACATACATCGGATGAAGCAATTTAATGAGAAATCTTCTGTCTACAAGATAGTCTTAAATATTTTTTAATATTTATTCTGCCTAGAAATGTTCAAAAACGACCATTTTTAGAGTTTGAAAAAATGACGATTCTACGAATGAATTCAGCTGACTGTAACTCCATCTTAGAATTATAGTAGAAAAATCTAAGCGATGAAATGAAAGGAAGTTTTCTTAGTTAATAGAAAAAATTCTTGCAATCTTTTTATAAATCACATTATTTATGAGTTATCTTAAAAGATATGAATACCTGTCCAAAATACTGAAAATTCTGATAAAGAATTACCACAATAGGTGGTCAGTAACACAGTAAGTGTGGTTTTTGAAACATGTTATTATTACGCTCAGTTTCTTTTTTTTTTCATACATTTATTCATAGAATGGACATCCAGAATACTGCTTAATGATGTCCAGGTTGTGTACAGCTAGTCATAATCTGGACGGACAATGAATATTAAAAAACAAATGAGGAACCTCTGATTGCACAGGTAGGTCAAAATAATGTCCAGTCTATGTACCAACTATCTTCGTATCATTTACCGTTGCTTTAAAAAGATTTTCAATAGATTCAGTGTTCAGAATGTGTTCTGAAATTTTGTAATCTATAACGAAAAAACGAAAGATAATCAGAAGCCAATTATTTTAAGTTTCTTATATTATTTTGAGAATTTATTACAATATAAGTATTTCATTTAAAAAACGTCAAGGATTTACAATAATTTTTTTTGTTGTAAAATTTTAGGATAAAAACAATGGTTTTCTTTAATAATTTTCCAGCTGCTTAAAGTCTGTTTGTACAGATGTAAAAAGTATTCTATATAAGAATTTAAGGATTTTATGCTAAAATTTTATAACGCCGACAAACCCAAAAAATTATTGCAAAATGTGTAAATCTTTGATATTTTTATATTGCAAGTTCTTAATAACATCATTTTTAGTTTCTTAAAATGACATTTCAAGGAAATTGCAATATTGAATTCACGATTATCATTTTTTTTATCATAGGTTATGAAATTTCCTGACAAATGATATGGAGAATCCTGAACATAGATAGTACACTATTTTTACCTACCTGTACAATGGATAATCAATGAGTGCCCTTCATTTGTTTTTTTAATATTCATTTTACGTTCAGATTATGGCCGGATGTACACAATCTGGATACCATTCTGAATTGCCATTATATATGCACGAAAGTGTCTATGCTGAATATCCAGCGGATGTCTATTGTACGAAAAAGGCGGTAATATTGATGTCCATTGGGTGTCCAGGATATTGAAGGTGGTAATTCAATGGATAGCTGGAAAATGTTTACGCTAGAAATCTAGTGAATGTTCATTGTCCAGAGACAGGCGGTAATGTGGATAGCGAATGGACGTCCATTGGTCCTTCGTGTTTTCTTTCGGTTATTTGCAACAGGGATCACCCAATGATCAACTAGAGGAAATTTCTGAAAAATATTAGTTTCTCGATAGTTGCCATCTTTTAAAACCTCCAGTGCTAAATATCGAAGTATTAATGTACTTGGATAGCAAAGCTATTAGACAAGACAAATTACTGTAATATGTTCAAGAACAGATGGCACCCAATTTAGCTGTTTTTGTCCGACAAATGAATAAAATTTCAACAATGGAAGGAAAACAACTTATGAAGGAAATACTTTTTACCCTGCGTGGTATACCAGAAATTTTATACAATGTGCACCAAGCAATTTCAACACAATAAGATACATTTTTTTGTAATAGTAATTCCTTTTAAAACAAGTCCATAGCAAACTACTACACCTAGAATTAATATACCAGCAAGACATGTTAAAATGGAAGCATGGCAATATCAAAAAAAAAATTTTTTTTCAGCAAAAAACCTAATGACAAATATCAATTTATTTTTTTAAAAGAGTTAATAGCATATTGTTTTATATAGAGTAAAAGTGAAATTTTTTTCGTATCGAAGAAATACTTGACGAACGAGCGAAGTGAGTACGGCAATAGCAGCCGAGACAAAAATCACTTTACTCGTCATAAAACATGCTATTTTTTCCTCAAACGTCAAATATGAATTAAATAAATACTGCCAATTTTTCAATTACTTTTAGCGCCGCTCATAACGATGAGAGCGGCAGTAAAAAACTTCTACTTCCGCTTAGACGAAGTGTCAGGGTAATGACAATTTAAATTTACAAAGCTTGTCATTAAAGTCATGTTCTTTTGACGTTTGCAGACAGAAAATATCTTAAATTTGTCTATAAGATCAAAAGATACCAGTTTAACTGGCTTCCGTTTGATCTATATATTGCGTCTCACCTATTTGCAAAATTTCTTAAAGTAGTTAAATCTGTAAGAGAAGCAAATGATTTGTCAGTTATCATCTATTTAAATGATATATCAATAAACGAAGAGAAAAAAAAAACTGTTACATATCTGTTACGTTATCCAGTTTAAGTTTTCCTATCAATAAGGAAAAAACTAACTTTACACCCAAACTAGAGACAATATTTCTCAACTTTGGGTATAATACCAAATATATACATACATTGTTTTTACTTCAAAATAAAAACCAAATATTTTTAAATTAAACAACACAAAATTAAATTCACACTGCTCCATACGACATTTTGAGAGATTAATTTGCAAATTAATTGCCGCTTGTCCAGTGGAGGTTTAATAATCTTTCAATCTCACACCGATCTATAAAGACATCTTTAAGTTTTTACTGAAGCTTCAATGACCGGGTGGGGGTATATACCAATCACTGATCTATATACACTGGATATCGCTTAGACTGTGTGCTGATCCTGCCATATTGTTTGGCAGTTTAGTGTCAGTTCTCCGAAATGTTGGTAAGGTAGAGTTACTTCATTTACATAATTATAATAATATAGACGATAAATGCATAAAATAATAACAAAATTAAAGAAATGTTATAGAAAATGCACTTATATTTAAAACATAAATAATATTTTTCTGCATCTTTTAAATTTTATAAATTGCGCACCTCTGTTTTACCGACAATCTGGAATTTTAACACCAACAACACGGAACAACATGGCCGCTACTACCATTCCACTCTCCGTCACATTTGAGCTAGGACCGATTTTGTGATTTCGCCTCAAATTGCGACAATTCCGAACACATTTGCAAAATGTGAGCAAAACCGACCCAATGGTTTTTATGCTGTAGACGACAGATATTTTTTAAGAACTGCTTTTTGCAATCAAAAAACTTAAAAACTCAATTCTACTTTTTGCACAATAAATTCCTATATCTATGTATCTAGTGGTAATTTAGTTCATACTATCTTATTACTTAATCGAAAAGCTTAAAAATATTAATGTATAAAAATCTACATTATTCAGTTATATGGATATTGCGTTGGCAGAAATTTGTTTTAAATTATTATACGATAGCTATATTGAGAATTAACGCATGCACTCAGTGCCACATGCCTCGTTGATGAAAAGAAATGTTGTATATGTGCTCTTAGGGGTCATAAAGCTGTCAGGGTCGAAGGCGGAAGCACTTAGTTGCTATTAGAGTATTAGTTCGAGACACCAAATCGCTGCAACGCATCAGAGAGAGGCGCCTGACAAAGTTGGAAGGCCCTGGATAATGGCTTGGAGGTGAGAGTCAAATGGTTCTTTAAATAAAGAAATACTGCCTCAAACGACAGACAAATTAGCGCATATTCTCTGTAACATACATGAAGAGAGCGAGAGAAATACACTGTCTAACGCAATACAGCTTTGAGGTCGTAAATTTGATTAGCTGGCATATATATGTCGGATTTGATGATAAATTATGACTTCAATAACCCACTGACACACGGGCTATGTTTAAATGTTTTTTCTTTAGTAAAACACAATTTACAAATTTACTTTCTTAGCAATGTAATTTTATTCTAGAATACATTGTGGATAAGACATTTTTACATTAATAAAAATGTACATTTGTTTAAAAGTTTTTTGTGGCAGTCTTTTAGTTTTCCCTCTTTTTAGTTTTGTACCACATACGTTCTTTTCTAAAAAATAACTAAGGAACTTACAGCATAATAAAAGTCGCCAATACATTACTGGGAAATAACCTTTGGCCTTTATGTCAAAAATGTTTTGCCATTAAAAATATAAGTAAAAATAAGAACTAATTGGGCTAACGTTTCGAAAAATAAATATTGTTTTCCTTTTTCAAAACTATATTAAAGAAATCGTATTAGCTGTGTATCATAAATACCTTAAACCTTAAAATTATGTTTATGTTATATCGACATACACCGCTTACACAGAACAATTGATATTGTTTATTCTAAATTCTTTATATTAATAGTCCAGTCAAATTAGATTTCAGTTTGAAAAAAATACCAATAGGATTTTTGTGTCAGATGTCAATCGCAAAAATTGCGGAGTGGGCGACATCTACATTTTGACAGTATACTTATGCGTCGTGAACCACAAATCAGTTTACTATTGAGGTTAAATGGAGCCCAATTAATAATTTATTTCATCAAAACTTAAATACATTCTTTATAATATAATGTTTGTTATAACATATCTACATATTATTAGGAACCAACAAAAACAACGATTATAGAATATGAAAAATGAAAATAAATATGGTATGAATTAATATTAATCAATAAAGTTCCAATGACCTGTTGAGCCTGCTGTTAAATTTTCTGAAAAATACATTTATGTCAATCTTTTGCGTCCGCTCCTCAAATGCAAGAAGAATCGGATCTGCATTCCTTGATGGCACATGGAAAAAACTTTGGGTACGATTTATTTGAGTCAGCGTTGAAAAGGTGGATTCGCACACTGTATCTAATATTTTAGAGGTTCTTTTCATAACAGTGCATTTTAATTTTTGAAAATAAATGAAAAATATTAACTAAAATTTTGTAGGGTGGTCTCTGATTTTAAATAAAAAATATGTTTTCTGAAATAAAGTCGTAATATGGAAAATTCTCCCGGGGGCGCTCAAAGTTTTTCAAGGGGTGTTCGGCACCCCTAGCTACATACCTAGTTCCAGCTGAGTTACTAATCCTCCCTGCAGATCTAAAATTACGTTAAATTGAAAATATGTACTGAAAATTTGAAAGTCTACTAGTAAATTTATGTGTGTATGTGTGAGTGTGTGTGTGTGTGATGGTGTGTGTGTGTGTGTGTGTGTGCAAGTAGTTCACTCCAAGTAAATTAATTGCCAATAAATTTAATGAAATATCAACTAACTGGAAAAAATAGTCTTTTGTAATTAATAACTTATTTCCACTATTTTAAGAATCTGTGATTAGTGTAACTTTTTATTTGTATTATTGTAATATTTTATAAATCATTTAAAAAATCTATTTGGTCTTTTTTGAAATGTAATGAGGATTTGAGGTAATTATTAAATATTTTATAAATAAAACAAGTGTGGTTATTATATTTTTTATTTAATGAAACCGATTGTACCATTACTTTAATTTTTATTGAAATTATGTCGTACTTTCTTAGAATAAATTAACAATGACAAATTTGTATTATTGCACTCATTTTGTTTTGCTCCTATTAAAAATTGTTATATTAAATTCCAAGTTACGTTTGGTACTCTGATCAAATTCAGATTAAAGTGACAACCAGTAGAGAAACTTGCAAGCCATTTTCTAAGATATATTTCTGTTATGTAAACGCCTACGCACTGCCTCTTAGAAAATACTAGAAGGACTGGAAAGATCTCGATTGATTCACTGGAACATTCTGACATAATCGAGTACATTCGGGTTATTATTATTATTATTAGCCTTTACTCGAGTCCGAGTATAAAAAAATGTTACAGTCGATAGATTGTGTGTAATAAAAAACAAGTAAAAACTGTAGTCTATTGTAATTCCCATTCATCTACGGTGCACACGACTATGGCTATAGAGGCCAATTCGGGAGAGCACATGTCGACCGCAGTCAGGACAAACATAGACCTGGTTAGGTCTTGGATTCGGCCTTCTTGCAGCAACATTGCCACAACCCCTCGCCATTCGGTTCTGTCCGCTGCAAGTTGTTCCCATTGCTCGTCTGGAATACCGCAGGATTTTAGATTTTCATGGAGAACGTCTTTGAACCTCTTTCGTTGACCGCCACGCCCTCTTCTACCGCTTAGCAATTCACCATAAAGTGTACATTTAGGAAGGCGGTTATCATGTATACGATGAACGTGACCTGCCCATCTTAGGCGTGCTCTTGAAAGAAGCACCTCAATTGGAAGGCTCTTTGCTCTCCTGAGTACTTCCACGTTTGATATGTGATGGAACCAACGGATTTTCATCATACTTCTGAGGTGTCTTTGCTGAAAACGTTCTAATTCTTTCACATGACGACGGTAAGTGACCCAGCTTTCACATCCATATAGCAGTGTTGGAATGACAACTGTAGACAGCCATTTTCGTTGACAAAGCAAGGTTGTGGTTGTCAAATACTCTCTCTCTAAGTCCCCAGGGTGCTCTAGATGCAGCGTTAATTCTATTGCGAATCTCGCTGTCTATGTTTGTTTTGTCATTAACAACGTTGCCTAAGTAATTGAACTGATCCACCACTTCAAGAGAATTTCCGTTAAATGTAATGTCTATTTGGTTCATTTGATGAGGAGTTGACATAATCTTAGTCTTTCCAATGTTGATTTTAAGTCCCAAGGAATCATAGCTCTGGGCATACACATCTAAAAGTTCTTGAAGCTCTTCCGGCGTAGAGGCTAAAAGTGCACAGTCATCCGCATACTGGAGATCACAAATGAATCGTGTGCGTGTCTTCGTGAAAGCTCTAAAGCGCCCTATGTTAAAGAGACCGCCATCAGAACGGTATCCTGAGACCTATTCCTCTGACTGTCAGTTTGTTGTCAACAATAATTGTTAGAGCAGTGGTAAACAAATTAAAAAGTAGGGGTGCCAGGACACATCCCTGTCTAACTCCAGTGAGGGTTTGGAAAGGTTCGGTTGCCTCATTATTATACATAACCTGGGCGTTGTTGTTTGTATGTAGACTGCGACATACTTCCACAAATTTTCTAGGGATACCTAAGCGGAGCATAATTTTCCAGAGCACTTCCCTGTCCACCGAGTCAAACGCCTTGGTTAAATCAATGAAGGCCATGTGAATTTCTCCTTGATGTTCGAGTGCTTTTTCTTGAAGCTGTTTAAGTGTGAAGATTAGATCCGATGTGCCTCGGTTTGGTCTAAAGCCACTCTGTGTTTCATGAAGTAACTTTTCCATAACAGGTGTTAGCCTATTTGCCATCGCTTTAGTGAGTATCTTCCCTCCAACAGCCAGGAGAGCTATACGCCTGTAATTTCCACAGTCCGCAGCGCTCCCTTTGTTTTTGAAGAGGTTGACTAAAAGTGTATCACGAAACTCCTGCGGAGCTTGACCACTTTCCCACACAACATCAAACAGTTTTTTGAGGCAGGGTATGAGCTCTGACGACACAGCTTTAAAGATCTGAGCTGGGAGTGAGTCGGCGCCGGGAGATTTGTTATTTTTTAGCTGCTCAATGGCGGTTAAGATCTCTTCCGTTGTTAGTGGTTTATCTAAGTCTTCGAAGGTGTCATATTGAGGGATAAGATTTATAATATCGTGATCGGCTTGACTTTACTGGTTAAGAATGTTAGAGTAGTGTTCTTTCCATCGGGCTCTTATTTCCTGGTCTTCTTTGAGGAGATTTCCATTTAAATCTTTAATAGGGCACATATTTTTCCGACTGGGGCCGTACACTGCTTTTACTCCTTGAAAGAAATTCCTGTAGTCGTGTGAATCGGCGTACCTTTGAATTTCTCTGGCATTGCTTGCCCACTACTCGTTCTTTATTCTTCTGATTTCGCGTTGCGTTTCATACTTAGATTGGGTAAAAGCTTCTGCTTTTGATGAGTCGTTGGGGTGGTTGATAGCGTTTTGGAAGGCAATATGATTGCGGTCAAGAAGTTCTTGTATAAAAGCTTCATTATCATTAAACCAGTCCTCCTGTATTTTACTTTCTGCAGTGCCAAGAATTTCCTCACTCGCACTTTTTAAACTGTCTTTAATTTGTGTCCAGGTAGTAGCGACATCTACAGAATTGGTTTCTTCTAGTGCACTCAAATTCTCTTGAACTTTTTGCTTTAGACGGTTTGTTGGTCACGCAATTTACTAATACGGAGACGGGGTCTACGTTTTACTTGAGTTCTTCGGTGTTTGGGTCTCATAACAATTTTCATTTTAGAGACAACAGGACGATGATCGGTCCAACATTCGCTATCAATGCGCGCCTTTGTAATTTGGACGTCCTTGAGATGCTTCCTACGTACGATAACATAGTCCAATAGATGCCAGTGACCTGATCTGAAATTTATCCTTTTGTCGGAAAATGGTGTTTGTTATAACTAGATCATGTTCGGCGCATTTAGCTAGGAGTAGTTGATCGTTAGCGTTCATATTGCCAAACCGTTCTTGCCTATGATGCCTGGCCAGGTGTCTGCATCTCATGTCATGTTGTCTTCTTGAATTGGTGGGAAGACCTTTCCAATAGAAGGTGTAGTACTTTTCTGTGAGAGAGCCTTCCTCCAAAAATCGAGTTTCGCTGAGAGCTGCAACGTCAACATTGAGTCGATGAAGTTCTCTATCTATTAGAGCAGTTCTTCTTTCAGGCCGATCGATGCGAGTGCTGTCGTTCAAAGTACGAACATTCCAAGCGTCGTAGATGAAAGAATTAGTTTTCTTGGATTTAACTTGTCGGTGTTTTTTCGACATTCGATGAGGTGTCCCTGTGGGCACCCTCCCCCGGAGATCCGATCGGGAGGGTATTTTACTTCCGGATGATTTTGTCCCACTTAAACGCTCCATCATTTTTTTTAAGCCTTAATCGACTGAGAACGAAGCTGCATTTGAAGTTTTAGCTGGAGCAGGTATGCAACTGGCCAGCTCGGTTGCGGAAGGCGAGTGGTGTGGTCCTATGGCACAGAAGGAGACTGCGACGATGGGGTAACAAAAACGATTCCAAAAGCAACCTTTGTGTGCGGTGGGTTATTTTTACCGCACTCTTCGTGAGAAGGTGGATGTGCTCACGGCAAATGGTAAGGGTTATTCCGCCCTTACTCGGTCGTTAGAGCCTCGTTAGTAAAAACAGGGTGCACCAAGTTCAAATTGAACTCATCGCGAAGGTGAGGTTAACAATTGAGTAGGAGAGGCTATAACTTGCGCTTCACTACCCCATTACACCCCAGTATATTCCCCATTCGGGTATATATAAAGTGGATCCAAGCGCATTGAGTTGAGTTATGTATGAGATGAGCAAGTGATAAGATAAGATGGAGAACAGTAACTATTTGTGAATTATAATAGTGAAACTATAGTAGAATAAACTTGTAATTAGTGTGTACTAATGTGTAATTCTAAGGCCTAGTTATTGTAATTAAACGATTAATAAATCAGTACTTTGTGAAAGTTCTTGTTGTAATTTATTGAACCTACGTACAGTGTGTTTACTGGAGATTGTAAATACGTAACAATTGGTGTTAGAAGCGGAATTACGACAGGATTTCTGGAGAATTCGACGAGGTTCCAGAGTGTTATATTGTTCTATTTGGAAACCACTGCAGATGTAGAAGTGCTTTGAACTGAAAAGTGATATGGACATTAGACAAGACTTATTTGTGTCAGTGTAAGGAAATTTCCAGAATATTCTATTTGACAACTAGTGAAGTTAGATAAATTCTGTCAACTGGAAAGTGATATAGGCATTGAATAAGACGATATTTGCGATATTTCGAGAAAACTTCCACAATATTTTATTTGGAAACTAGTGCAGTTAGCTGAGCTCTGTCGGCTAGAAAGTAGTATAGACATTGTATAATACCCGTTGCGACATTTCGAGAAAATATTCTAGAATATTCTATTCGGGCTTTGTGGAAATATTTGAATTATACCTAAAACTGCAAATAAAACTTGTTAATACTGTACCGAAAAGGTTTCTGATGGAAACAAGAGGCATGGCTGCTGAAAAACAAATGCAAGATATGTTCGCTGAATTTAGAAAAATGATACTAGACCAGAAAGAACGACAAGAGAAACGACGTTAAAAGGAAAAAGAAGAACACGAGAAACGATGCCAAGAAGAACAAGAGAAACGAGATAATGATATGTGAAGAGATATGTGAAAAGAAAGGAAACGTCAGGCAGAAAAGACGAACGAGAAAGACGCCAGGAAGGAAAATAAGAACAAGAAAGACGTGAGGAAGAACAAGAAAGAAAACGTCTAGAAGAGAAACAAAATCACGAACGACGACGTAAAGAAGACAAGGATGAATTAAACGAAGGAAGAATTAAGAAAAGTTATACAGGTGCAACAAGACGTTATTATTTCGGCCACTGAAGACCTCAAAAGTGAAATTAATGAGGATATGGGCAACATGAATGTTGAAGTTAGTGACATTAAGGGAACAGTTACTGACATCGAAGTGACAGTAAATACAGTCGAAGAAGAAGCAAGTGAAGCCAAAGAAAAACTTGGTTATATGGAAGGAAAATTTCTTGAAGTTGAGGCAGAATAGAACGACTTAAGCGACAGTTAAGGGAAAACGGAGGCCAGCTAGTATTATCATCGTCAGGTTCTCAGTTACAATTTCCCTTCTTTGATAGATAAACTTCTTGATCAATCTACAAGAGACAATTTGAGGCATCTGTTTGCGCTAATAATTGGAGTGATGAAGACAAGGCTATGACATTCTCGCACTGAGAGGTCAAACATTAGAACTGGTGAAGACAATTCCAGTGGCGCAGCAAAAGGATTTTAAAGTATTGGAGGCTGCATTAAATTTAAGATATGGAGACCAACACTTTGCTTAACTATATCAGACTCAACTGAAATCACGTATACAAAATACTGGAGGAGAATTTGAGGCTGCAGTAGAGAGATTGGCACACGTGGCTTACCCGAATGAACCAAGGCAGTTTCAGGGGCAATTGTCAATTGACTGACGCATTGGCTTATTGATGGCATAAAAGAAGAGATCAGGCGGGTCCTTAGACTATCTCAGCATAAGACTAGTAGCGAAGCATTGATCCGTGTACTTGAGGTAGAGGCCGCCTATATGAATTTCTCATCGCATAGAGTACGAGCCGTCTCTTTGGAAGAAGCCCAATCAAAGGAGATGAATTTGGACACAACAATAAAGTATATACATAAGATGTTTACAAGACAAGTTCTTCAGGGAGATAGGAAAACCGGCAAGGAGGTGTAAAGCTCAGCGGAGGTATCCATTGTTACCAGTGCAGCAAACCAGGGCATAGAATGGGCGATTGTCGAATATGGAGCCCTGTGGAAGTAAACACTCCAAAGAAAGAGGGAATCCCCTGTGATAAGACGAGATTGGTTGTTATGCTAACAGATATACAGAAAGTGATTGCGCAAGTACTGAGCGAATTAAATTCGCGACCAGGGCAGAAACAGGAACCACAACCGACGAAACAGGATCGAAAGCAGCAGCGCAGTGATGAAAACTGCAGCAAAATGGGGCATGTTAAGAGATACTGCCAGAAGTGAATGCCGAGGATGTAAAGAAGAGCAGGATGTAGCAGAAGCGAAGGCAGTTAAGATAGAGGTTTCGAAAGACTGGACAAAGAAAGTTGTAAGGAAGCAACAACTGAATGACGACGAGATTGGACCACTACTGAAGACAAAAGAAAAAGGAAAGGTTTTGTGGGCGCAATGGGATTTCCTTAGCTTGAATAGTCCATATTACGGAAAGCATGGAAGAGTCCAGGTGGGAAGGAAGTTACCATGCGGTTGGTGATACCCAGGTGCCGAGTACCAAAAGTACTACGGGAAGTGTACGAAGGAATATCCGAAGAGTATTTTGGCAAAAACAAGACCTTGCCTAGAGTATAGGAATGATTCTGGTAGATGGATAGTCGTCAGGATATAGAGGTATGATGTCGCAGTTGCAAAGTTTGTGCGGGTGTAGCTGCCAAAGGGTCAACTACAGGGAGCAGTAACCGAATGAAGGCTCGATATGACCGTAGCGTCAGTTCAGCGGGATTCAGGGTGGGGGACTTGGTTTGGCTGTACAACCCTCAACGGAATGAAGAAGAATCCTCGAAACTTCGCTCACCTTGGGAAGGCCGTATTCTGTCATCGTTCGGATAAATGATTTTGTTTACCGAATTCAACGTAATTAGAAGTCCAAGATGAATATCGTACACCTGGACAGATTGGCGAAGTATACTGGGGATTCTGAATTGCCTTACCGAGACGTTCAGACTTAAGGAGGGGGCAGTGTTATGTACACGGCTGCCTCATAGAAAGTACCAGAAGGACTGGAAAGATTACGAGTGATACATTGAAACATTCTAGAATAATCGAATATATTCGACGCGGGTATTATAGAGTGGATCCAAGCGCGCTGAGTTCAGTTATGTATGAGATGAGCATAAGATAAGATGGAGAACAGTCACTTGTGAATTATAGTAGTAAGACTATAGTAGAATAATCTTGTAATTAGTATGTACTAATGTTTTTGTAAGCACTAGTTATTGTAATTAAGTGGCTAATAAATCAGTAATTTATGAAGGTCCTTGTTGCAATTTATTGAACCTACGTACAGGACGTTTACTGGAGATTGCCTTGCTGCCAAAAATGGCTCATAGAAACTTATAAAAAATATATATACATGAATCTATAAGATTCGAGTTGGATAGTGAAACCGTAATTCTCTATAAACCCTCATTGAACTTTACTAGTTTATAACAGGATTTGCATATATATTTTTAATAAATTTTTGAAATGGTAATTCCATAAGTAATTCTTAAGAGTCTATATGAGTTAATTGATGGTCCGGAATCTACAAATTCGCATAGAGTCTTATGTAAAAACAACAGGAAATTCAGATAAATAATTATATAGTTTATTGGAATTTCCCTATTCACAAGTCATTTGAATATATGAGATTTGATGTGGTTTCACTGAAAATAGGAAATGGTCATCATGAAATCTTTTGAGAATGTATGCGGAAAAAAATAATGCAATTAGCTGGTACCCCATCAGAAATATTTAACCCGTATGTCAGGAGTGTACCTGACATACGGGTTAAATATTTCTGATGGGGTTTTCAGTTATGTAGTGCATAACTAAAGATCCTGTGGTATTTGTGTGTGAATTTCTCCTATCCCATTATTGAATCACATTATTCAAGCAACTAACTAGAATCTCTTAGAGTATATTTTACAAGCATATTGCAAGGAGAGGCACCTACTGCAATCAGACTAGGCTCAGCATTATGATGATCTGTAGCTATGCTCCCTTCATGAGTATATATAAGATATATGTGAAACTACAATGGAATATATGAGGCTTGATGTGGTTCCAAAGTTATACATATGACGATCTATCTGGGAATTGAAACCTAAATGATCTATATCTATGCAATTGTATAAATTCCCTTTATAAGGATGTACGTGAAACCACAATGGAATATGAGGATTGCTGTAGTTTCAAAATGGTGTGTATGAGGATATATCTGGAAATTGGAACCCGAATGATCTGTATCTATGCAATTGGATAAATTCCTCTTATGAGTATAACAAGAGACCCGGTCGGGTTTCGCAGCTAATTTTTGGGCGAAACAGGACCTTATACATATACAACAAAAATTGGTTTCTGCGCCATCTGGATATTTATTTTCTTTTATAAAATGAACATAATCATTTAATATTGGTAATTACATGTAAAATGAATTGTTTATCGTTTCATCTGACAAATAAATACCTGCCTTTAACTTCTCATTTTATTACGGCATTGCTATTGATGTTTGAATTTTGAGATCTGTCATTCCGGTTATATTTGTGTACTAGACGGAAATAGGTCTTCAAAAACGGAAGTATACGGATACGAAAGTCGCTTAATTTAATCCTGTGATAGTGACATTTATAAATAACGTAAATATAGACACAAACAATTTAGTATAAACATAACCTACAAATTTTTAAAGACATAGTAAAGTTAGGCGCGAGTGGATTCTCTAACCTAAAAATCGAACGTTTAAATAGGATTTTTGCAAGCACCCCCACCCCCTGGTCGGGGGTACATAACCTCGAACAGGTTTAGAACACTTTTTATCATAGGCGTACAAGGTCGGGTGGGGTAGCATTTTCGACAATATCGACCACGGGAAATCGATTACGATGGTTATCGATTCGATCCGATCACTCCCGAGACCGTTACTCGCCGTTTTATCAACCACTTGGGTACTTGATAAACCGAAACAAGTTTCGGGGAATTCACACATGTGGAAGCTAGGATTTTAAGCAAGTCCGAACTTCGCACGAACACTTCCGAAGTTTCCCGAGGACACCCGAAGACACACGACGGCGGGGGAGGTATCGTTATTGACTAAGTCGACGACGTTGAATCGATTACGATGGTTATCGATTCGATCCGATCACTCCCGAGAGCGTTATTCACAGTTTTATCAACGAATTGGGGAATTGAAAAACCTAAACAAGTTTCAGGGGAGTTCATGTTAAAGAACACGCCAAAACCCTCGATGAACTTTTCGAAACTATAACAAAATCCGATACATTTCACATGAAAAGCGTGCTTCACGTAAAAATGCCGTTGGAAGAGATTTTTATACATTCAATCACATTTTCGCTCTACGGAACACTTTTTATGCAAAAATATCAGAAACTCAACAAGGAGTGTAATTTTAGAAAGTATACTAAATGTTGCTGCACGGGGACGTAATGTCGCCCTGACCACAAAATTTAGAAAGTATAACAAAAACCGACTTTTTACGAATCCACGTTGTTAAGCACTGTACCTCATGCATTGTATTAAATATAAGGTCAAGTTAATCCAGTCTCTAGTCAAAGTATTTCGAGAGTTTTAGCGAAAATAGCCCTTAGCGTCGAGGTTGCCCTATCATTCTCTAGCAGTCGATTTTGACGGGAAAATGATGGGTTTTAACGGGATTTGCCCTAAACCGGTACTCTGAATGTGCATAGGACCGCCTTGCCTGAACGTATGTATGAATTTATAATTGCAGAATATAATTCAAAGTCGTTACGATTCAAGCATTTTTAAGCTCCGAGGAGCGAACTAAATTGATATTGAACTGAAAATACGCCAATAGACAGGCAAGCAAAAGCTCACCAAAAAATTTATAAACATTGAAATTTTACTGAATCTTTTTGTGTAATCGTTAGCTAAAAACTAAACATTGGATGGTAGTTGGTACATTATGAGCCGTTCCGTTCCTCACTATGTGTTGTACATGGGCCAGACTATAGTTTGTCAATACATTTTTCTTGAACGTTTGGTAAAAACATAATTTTTTAAAAAGATTTAATATGTATTTTTGAACTTTATATTGTCTTTTTCTTGTGTTTCAAAATGCCTTTTCAGGTTTGTTTAAATTTAAGAAAGTGTTAGTATTTACTGTGTTGGATTTATAGTGTTACGACGTCCAATTTATACTATCAGTGAAGCAGTTAAGCAAAAACGAACAGTAAGTATAGATTTTGTATTATTCTCTGTCTGAAACAGTTGATTTGAACCCTTCTTTGTGAACGTTTAATATACACTTTGGAAAATATAATAAAAGTCCTTCAGACGTGTAAAGATGGATCGTTCACATTCACACATTTTAAGCAGAATCCGAACTTCGCACGAACACTTCTGAAGTTTCACGAAGACACACGAAGGGGTATCGTTGTCGACGGAGTCGACCACGAGGAATCGATTCCGACTATTGCCAAATCGATCCGACCAACGGTTCTGGAAAAAAGTGTGCTGTGGCCAAACTAAAGGTCAGATATAAGTAAAACGTTACTGGAGGACAACTAGGACCTCGATACACCTTTTGCACCACTTTTGACTAAATTTTGACCGGGATACATAGTGACTCTGGGAAAATGAGTTAAAGGCAACGTGATTCCTCGTTTTCGAGTAACTTGAGGTCATAGAATCAATTGCCACCAGTTTCAGTTCGATCCGACCAATCGCTCCGGAAAAAAATGTGCTGCGACCAAACTAAAGGTCAGAAATAAGTAAAACGTTACTGGAGGATAACTAGGACCTCGATACACCTTCTTCACTACTTTTGATAGACCGCCCAAATTTTCACCAAGATACTTAGTGACTCTGGGAAAAGAAGTTAAAGGCAACGCGACCTGGGAGATCAAGAAGTGCTAAGACCGAAATCGCGACCAGTAGTAAGGCACTCACCGATTTTCGGTACTCCTATCCCAAGAAAAATTCAAGTGGATTCAACTAAGGTGGATACCATGAAAAAATAAGGAAAATCTCCCCCCCCCCCATAACACTTCTAATTTTCTATGTGGCTTCCCGGTACCCCCTGACCATCCAACATGTTTATCTTTTTGAATATATACTTCGTGATGAGCAACATAACCTTTGCTTAAACCAAACTGGAAGACAATAACAGAAAGCGCTTTACCGCTATCGTAGTCCCCTTCACCTTCTGACCACCTTTACTTTCTGATACAGATTAAAAATTCATAAAATCGTGAAAGCTCATTTTTATCCTTATTTATTTTATTTTAACAGACTAAAATTTCTCCTATTAATGTGCATTGATGGTAGAGAATAAAATATAACAAAAGCCGCGTTACTGTTACCACAATAAAATACAGATTAGAAATTTATGAAATTGTGTAGAGCTGGTATTTTCCCTTATTCATTTTAACAGGCTAAGTTTTTTTCTATTTCTCCTATTAATATAATATAGATGGTAAGAAATAAAATATTACCGATCAGAAATTTCTAAAATCGTGTAGAGCTTATTTTAAACCAGATTTATTTTGAAATACATTTTATTAATACATAATGATATCCAAAAGCAAAATATTGCAGGTTAAAAATTGTTGAAATCATGTACAGTTAATGTTTCAACACTGTTTTCATAACAATACAATAAAAAATCTGAACCTGGATTTCACAGTTGGCATGTAACACGGGTCTTGTCGGAGAAAAACTTTATTATTCAAACGTAGGTAAATAATTGATTACTTTACTTTAATTTATATTTTGTCCTTACTTCTAGTAGTACTACCGTAGTAGGGGTACCTTTTTCGCTGGCTGGGATACCCATTAAATTATGCAAGAAAAGCAGCAGCACAAAACACATTCCTTATGTAATAGAAAAAATTAGCGCTTCTCATTTTTTTCACGTACAAACAATTTCAAAGAATTGCCTTTACATACGGAAATACATATATAGTGTAATACATGTACAGTCTAGCGCAATAATGCCTGGTACTTTCGATATCTTCCGTCCTTTTATGTCATTATATGAACCTTAATGCCAGAAGAGGAAAAAAAATATCGAAAGGACCAGGCATTACTGCATGGAAAAAAATAAACTAATGCAGCACTTTCGAATCGAGAGTGCATAAGTATCGACTATCGATACCGAAGATTCGACGTGGAATACTATATCCAGGCGATAGCACTTCATTACTGACACGCAACACTAGCGAAATACAGTGTTTTAGTTCTAAAATCAACTGTAAATGACTCTTATTTGGCGTTTTTTTTTTTTCCGTAACTGCAGCACTGCTTTGTCGGCAGTGTTTCGACTCGATAATGTTTCAGTTGCAAATGTTAACTGGATTTTTTCAAGAGGTCCGCTACATTTATGCCCGCTTAAAAAGTTGAGTTTTTGTGCCTGCGAAAAGAAACGTATTTATTCGTTGTTAGGAATTTTGAACCTGCCCCGACTCATATCGTCGTCGGCCTGAAATCCGACACATTCAGCCCGTGCATCAGGTCTGCAATGAACCCTTATCAATACATGTGTTGCAAGAAATATAAATATACGCATATGGCCGATATTCATAAATGTGTGTTAAATAAAAGTATATAAATAGAATTCATTACAAATAAAAATAATGCTTTAATCCAATCAACAAGTACAGTGAAAAAATGAGTAGCGCTAATTTTTTCTATTACATATGGAATGTGTTTTGTGCTGCTGCTTTTCTTGCATAATGCAATTGGTATCCCAGCCAGCGAAAAAGCTACCCATACTACGTAGTACTACTAGAAGTAAAGACAAAATAGAAATTCAAGTAAAGTAATCAATTATTTACCTACGTTTGGAAAACATTCTCCAACGAGTCCCGTCGTGTTAGATTCCAACTGTAAAATCCAGGTTCAGATTTTTGGTTGTGTTGTTATGAAAACACTGTTGAAATATGTACATTGTACATGATTTCAACAATTTAAAACTTGTAATATGCTCTACACGATTTTAGAAATTTCTGATCGGTAATATTTTATTTTTTACCATCTATCAGTGTATATTAATGCGAAAAATGGAAAACAAACTTAGTCTGGTTAAATGAATAAGGAGCTCTACACGATTTTATAAATTTCTAATCTGTATTTTATTGTGGTAACAGTAACGCGACCTTTGTTATATTTTATTATCTACCACCAATGCACATTAATAGGAGAAATTTATCTCATAAATCCCTCACACTGGTGAACAACTGATAGGAAATGGTATAAGTTATGATTGCAGTTTCTCCTAAAACTCATACATTCTTAAGTATTTTTTGCTGAATAATTACTCATAGAAACTATCAGAATTTGATCTGCGTTATCTTAATAAAACTCATATATCCATCATAATTCCCTATCTAATGAACGCTAATAGAATACGATAAAAATTTAGACTGTATTATCTTATTATAACTGGTAAACTTTCAAACATTTCTCGTCATGTAAAAACTCATAGAAAACAAAAAAAAAATAGAACTGTATTGCCTCATTAAAACTCGTATATTTTGAATAAGCCTTAAGAACCCATAGGAAATCATGAAACTTTGTTGAAAGTGTATACGGCAATATCACATGCTTATACGTTACATATTAAGATTTTTATAAGGATTTATCCTTAAAGAGACTTATAAATTGTTTATATTTTTTTATGTGTCTTGATCTGGCATTTTTGGCAGGGTGTAAACACATAACACTTGCATGGGAAAATTTCCACCCGGTTATAAAGTTTGCCCACCCAGCGAGAGTATTGCACAAGACAAAAAACAGTGTTTATTTCTTATAAAGTGATATTTCATTAAATTCATTTTATATTTATTTACAAAAATATTAACAACCTACTATAAATTTTAAGATAAAACAGAGCTAATTTCATTTATATTATTAAATTTTTAAAACATAACATGAACCTTGACAAATGTACAACTTGCATACAACATAAAAATTGTTTTAAATATTTTCTGTGTTCCTCTTCTTTACAGTCTCGTTCCCCATACAGCCACGTAATACAATTATATACCCACCTTTGGAAACGACCTCTTCTTATTTTAAAGGCCTCATACGATTTGTACTGCACACGATCATCAAAATATCTGAAATCGATACTAAATAAATCAGATACTATCCGACACTACTATACAAAACTCAGAAATTACTTTACTAAAAATATGCTAGGAATAATTTCATACTTGTTCTTCTTTTTAAATATTTTAGGAAGTTATGTATCTATCCCAAAACACAACTTTCATTCGATATACTATTTTGTTTAATGTTTTAAATACTTGGCTAATGTCAAAACTTTGTTATTCACTACTCAATTTGTCAATTCAGAAATTTGCAGCGCCATCTGTTAATGGGTAATTTTCGCCTATAAAACTCAGAAGTTCCCATCGCTACCACCCTTGTGATACATTTTATAGGGCGTGAAAGTGGTTAACTTTTTTACAATTATATCAAAAATATCAGTTTTTCGAAAGATTATTATCAAAATTATCGATAATAAAATTTACTATAGATAAAATGTCTGAATAATTAATCGTTTCAAAGGAATACATGTTAGAAAGTATTCATAGAAAGTCCTCCATTATGGTATTATATGTGATTATGCAGCAAATGGAAGTGATGGATACCTGAGGTTTTAAAGATATTCACATACAAGAAACATTGCGTAGAGTACTGCCTTTCAAAATTTAAGCCATAAATGTGTCCCACCCGGCGTACGACCTTCAATGGCAGTTGGCATCAAGAAACATCGTTTACCTGGGTCGGTCTATTGTTTGTTTACATGGGTCGGCCTAAGGTAGTTATTAATGGTTAGTGTTTTGAGAAGTTTTCATACTTAGTAAACGGATGTATTTTCGTATTTCTTGCAAAATTTCTATGAATTCTCGAGAAACAGTGGAAAAATGGAGAAAACGTGTTTTAGTTATTCCCATTATTTATCAGATGGTAACACTGTAATTGCATAAAAGGCTGCAGCATGGATTGTAACTGCAAGAAAATTGGCCATCACCTCTGCTGTATACTGACACTGCCTAGTCAGTCTTATTTCAACGTAACATCTAAAATGACCGAAAGCAAGAGTGTGGATGCTTATGACGGTAATTGATCTTGTAGCTTTCTTAATAAAAAAATTCGAAAAAATCGAGGAAACTGATAATACGTCTGAAGAGCTTGATGAAACTCCAAAACTTGTAAAAAGAATATCCAAAGCACATATGTGGATTAGTTCTTCTGTGCTAATATTTTAATATTTCGCCAGTCTGGAACACTCAGTGATTAAAAACTACTAAATCCAATGTTTATTTTAAAACTTTAAATCAAAAATAAAACAGATAAATAGTTACAATATACATATTAACAAAATATGTAAACATAGAGACACACACACACTAGATTTTCCTCCAATCGGGACTAGAATAGCAAATTTCTTAGGGCCCCTGAGAGCTCTTTTGGAGTTATTGGTTGGCACTCTTCGACTGATTGCTGAAGCTTTTGACAAACGGCTTTAAAGTATGTCAGGGTGGAGAGTCTCCATTGAGAGGAAGCAAACTTTGAGCAGTGGCATACACGGAACAGTTTATGTGCAATGTCAGATATTCGGGTAGCGCTTTACGGAGTTGCGGAGTTGCTCTGGGTGCCTTGTATACCATAGATCATGCATCCGCGTCATGGATCCCATTCGTGAGGACTCACTGCTTTTGTAATATAGCAGGACCTCCATTCTGTAAACTCGTGAAAGCACATTCTCGTGAGGAGTGGGGAGTTCATTTGAGATGAATAAAAGTCTATTCTGTAACTACGGGAGTGATCACCTCGTGCGAAAATTGCGTGAATTTACTTCTACTGGAAAATCATGAGAGAATCCGTCAGTTCCCCGGGAGAACGGCGATCTAACCGTACTTTTATGACAGTTTGCGTCGCCCAAAAAATATTGTTGTTAAATCTCTCAGAATGGACATTGCAGATTTGCTCATCACCAATGAGGTAATAATAATATAATTCTTAGCAAATATTACAATTACTCTTTTAGTTTATTGTAGTCATATTTTTTTAAATATATATTACCAATAACGAGTATATCCTTACGGAATTTTTGGTCAATAAATAAATTCTACGTGATAACTTTTCACTTATATGCTCGAAAGTAACGACACTAAACTTTAAAAAGCAGTAACCACAATAAAACAACAACTTAACACTGAACAGTTGATGCTTTTGCGCCAACCTAATTGGTTGTAAATTCGGTTATTCTCGCTGAATCATTTCACGTTCACCACCTATTCACTGTACTTACGGATTGCAGTTTAGGACGATCGAGTGAGATGCATATGATGCGAGCTCTCGCTTCGCACCATGAATGCTCACTCTCCCCATAATTACAGAATAGAGGTCCAGATCATTTATCAAATCATTAGATGGTCATTGTGAAGCAATCTGGGCCCCACCATCTTGCTTATGACTTCCATTCAGACGGAATCGACCTGGGATTTCTATGCCAGAACCAGAGAAATACTGCTTCTGGTTCACGGATGGCATCAGGGAGGAAGTTACAACAGAAAGAGTTTTACATTATAATTAGAAACATTAGTTAAATATATCCATTTGTCAACAAACCATGAAATATTCAAACTTAACGTCTGTTTAGAGTCCAAGTGCGACTTCGTGCAACTTCAAAACGGTACGACAAAACATCAAAATAATGCCCCTTTCCGTAGTCTCCTGCTACCCTTAATAATTTTCGATTGCTGGTGCAATTCATGTTGAGCATATATCGCCATCCTTCCTTTTTGAACGGGGTACAGTGCGGTCGTTCAGCTACCACCGTATTTACGCAGTTAGTCTTTGAAAATTGCGTATTTGGAAATTATATGTGGGAATTTATACAAATATCGCCACCAACTCGGTGCTGAGAGTGGGGGAAGCCAATCCGCAGCATCGTTCTTTTCAATTATGTTAACATTGAATAACCATGAGCTACATGTCGTCCAAAAAATAAATAATATTATAAGGGTAAACTTAGGACACTAAGTATACGTGAAATTGAAGTCATAATATTTAATTGTTTGTTAATAAATGACAAATCAAAATCTATCAAATCTTCATTTGTATGTATCGTAAAAACACATTTTATTTTTTAAATAATTGCTTAACGCACTATTCATTCATCAGAAAGCTTTTATTGTAAATGATTATTTTTTGTTGATTTTTTTTGTTTATAATAAATTTTTGAAGATATTGAAAAACATGATTTAAAATGAAAGAAAAATCATTGTTAGAATCATTGTAAAAATTATCTTTTAAAACTTACAATTAAAAAAACTCAATTTTCCAGTAAGTGACAGAATTATACGTGGTGTTGAAATTCTAAATGCAAATAAACAATTTAGCTGTTGTAATAAATATTTTGAGTTCAAACTTGGTGTGGTAGTTCTAGTCTACTAGAAGCATATATCAAGTTTAACCAAAATATATTAGTGGAGTGCAATTTAATTACAATATTTCAGCCCGTTGGCACTAAGAGTAAAATGTATGATTTTGCCAGATATGTTTCTTATGCCCCGTAGGTTAGGAAACCCCTTGTCGTAAAAAAATCGTCTTGTAAATAAGGGCACAAATCAAATTTTTTTTAACTGACCACACCGCATGGTAGAGCTAATCATAAAGAATGTTTTACCCAATAATCATAAAATTCTCTGTAAAATTACTATTTTTAAATTAAATAAATAAATGAACGAAGTTTTATATGGGTTTATATGACAATAAAAACCAAAAATTCCCACTTTCTCTGTTCGATTTCAACTGGAAATTTATTATTTTTTGATAATTTTTGCTTCACACGATTACATATCCTAAAGAATTATATTTGTTAAAAAGAGTTATTCTTTATAAAACATGCGGTATATTATACAGATTACGGTTTTCTTTTAGCAGATCTTTTGATAATCTAATAACCGAGATAATAGTATATGATGTTAATTTTTTAGATTTATCGGTGGATTCAAATAATAATAATAATAAATACACACCACAGAAATTAAACAACCCCCAATTCCAGAAGTCAGAGACTTGTGCGGAAGGGGGTTACACATTGAAAAAACGCAGACATACGACCATTTCTTCCGACAGTGCCAGTGCCGGAGCCAGGATTCGAACCCAGTGGCGCGATACCAGTGTGATTAATCGCGATTGCCACCTCGCGCCTTAACCCACGCGGCTATCGGCCAGATAAATTGCCTGCTACTCTGAGTTTCCACTCATTGCTACTCTGTACTCTTACTCCGACAGTACCCAAGTCCCACTTAAAATGAATATGTGGACATGAACGTGATATTTTCGAATTAATTCATGTTAAATTCTCGGCTATAGATAGATTGGCGTCGTGTAAACTTCCAAATTTCATATTTATAAAAAATGGACTTTCTCAAATATTAAACATGAAGTCTAGCAAGTTTAAGGTGGAACGTCGCGCGTCGTTGAATAGGAGGGCCTAAGAGCTATTTTTTTGTCGAATTTAAAAATATTTCGTATAAAGATGCTTAGGATGGGAATTTGTGTCGAAAAGATCACTTGAAAATGTTCCTCAGTGTACCAAGCTCCAAGGGGCCAAAAACAATTTATTATCATATGGAATAAGAGAAATAGTACTTCTGAGATCAATCTACATTGGTCTTATTTTTAGTTATATTCTGCCTACTAATTTATATAATATTATGTTGAATTTTTTTTACGATATTGAAAGCCAATCAAATTTATCTATTTCTAATCAGGTGTGCAAAAATAGCCAATGAAATCATCATTACACTGCAAATACATGACCATGTGATTATCGCTTTGTCTTTTCATTATTGTCTTTTCAAATTATTTGAAATGTCAAAACTGTCAAATTGGCGTTACGGAAATTCAGACTTTAATCACAATAATAATTGTTCCATTAATACATATTTCTAAATAAATAATTTAATTTAATTGTCAAAAAATGTTCTTACCGAATACACCTTGAACATTTATAAACACTCAAAATTTTATCATAGAGAATGCTTCAAGCGTGATTACCTTTAAGCAAAATTATCTCAGTATATTCTAGGTGTATTACAGATGATAAGATAAGCGTATAAATATTTCATAGCCCGGGCGAAACCAGTCATCCACCGGGAAAATTAATTCGGATGGAAAATTTTTGCGCCATCTTGTTCAAAATGTGCTTCTTTATAAGAAAGTACAGTTTATCAAACAGAAATGTGGTCAGGAATTGTTTAAACAAAGTTTTTTTAAACAAAATAGAAACATTGACTTTATTATTTCGGAAAAAATATTATCGTATCACACCAAAACAAACAAAAAATGTTCTAAGCAGTTTTTCTCTAAAGTTGTTAGATTTAGAGAAAAAAATCTTGAAATCGTAGAAAAACAATTTTAGGATGTTCGTTACTTATATCATAAACTATTTATAACTATAAATGAATACTGTATTGGAAAGTCCACATCTTCAGAGGCGCATTACAAGCCTCATAGGCTTGTAATGCAATTACAATTAGTGCTAATGAACTTTTGATAATGTCAGAGTAATCTTGTCATAGCGGAATACATCTGTAATTTAATTTGATTTGAATTTGATTATGCGCATACACAAACCATGAAAACAGACCGCCAAAAGTTTGGCGCACAAGTAGCAGGTTCGCGGTACGCTAAATCTTTGCATCATTTTAGTGCAAAGAACATTTAGGAAGCTAGCAAAATTGGCTCTAATAAGTATATATTCCCAAACGACTAAAGAGGAACGAGAGAATCCCGGTGGACTCCCAAAAATTAATCTACAATGGCCCAAGTTAGCCTAAATGTTATTATTGGCCTTAATACAAACCCTTCACAAATATTCTACAAAATTTATTTGTGAACTACCTTTGATATCCAGAGCATGTGTAGTAAGAAAACAGACCCGTCTAAGACAGTTCCTTTTTCATTTTTTACGAGTCTAGTTTGCCTCCACTATAGGCAATCTTGAACTATTAAGTATGTTAAATGCAACTTTCGAAATTAACTAAACTACACTTTCGACAATCATTCAATTTTTTTTACACGCTTTATTATTAGCTTCACCTGTATGTTTGTTTGCATGTAAAGGAATCTTTGAACGTGATTCTCACCCACTTCAAAACTCCAGATTAAACTGAAACTTTGCACACTTATCAAGTACCCATGACAATACAATAATTTGACAACTTTGTCCTTACCAGGGTGATGACTAATCTATTGTCGACATTTTACCGGAGGCGTCGCTATCAATATTATAAGTATATTTCATAAATTATAGTTTATAAACAATAGCAAACCGAACTAAAAAGTAAAAAATAATGTTTAAATATTATTGACAAAAAAATTCATTTTATTGTAAAGGGGTGCTTTTTACTATATTTTTATAATTCTACTTTTATCAATAGCTACCAATAAAATATTTATAACAATTGATATCAAGCACCCCACGTTTTTTGCAATAAAATGATTTTTTTTTGTCAATAATATTTAAACATTTTTTGCCTTTTAGTTCGGTTTGCTATTAAACCGTATTTTTTAAACTATATTTTTTTTCAAATCAAATTTAAAAAAAAAATTGAAAACTGTGCCGACAACTATAGAGGCCCAGAATATTGAAGAGCCGACCGACAGAAAATTGGGGTGGGCTTTATGTCATATGCAGCTCACTTAATATTACAGCCCATACCTTTTTATTTTGGGTTATTTTATCATCGATTAACTTTGATTACAATCCATATAATATATCTGGTCTAATGTATAGTAATGATGTAGAATTAAACGGAACAAATAACACGCATTTGTATTCATAAGTTATAACGGTAGCTAGAAAAATTTAAATATCATAATCACCTTATTGAGCGATTGTAGTAAATCACGAAAGTTTTTTGCAGAATGATGTGAGCGATAGAAATCCGAGAATTGGCATGTTTATGGGGCAATTATAGAAATGAGCTGCTTTAATCACCATCAGCTTGAATGATGGTGTATCGTATAATTAAAACTGCAATTTATTTCCAATTGCTAGGCCGCGCAGTTTCATTATTATGTTTTGCTGCCATCAGATTTTATTTATATTGTAATAATTGAAATAAGTACATGACGGTGTCTTGATGATATTTGATATTAAACAACATCATCAATACATTAAGAACAATTCCTCAACTTACTCAATCTAAAATTCTTCCACAGTTTCAGAATTATTTCTGGAATAAGAATGTTATCATGAAATCTTTCTTGATCTATTACAAACGATCGATTTGAAGCTTAGGAAAAAATACTTCTGGTTTTGAGTTAACTTTCAGAAATTGTTTTATTTGAATTAAAAAAAATTGAAATTTGTTTTCTTATGGCAGTTTAACACTACGGGGTAAATTAATTGTTAATTATTTTAAAATTAAGGGGATTTGTTCTTGCCTAAGAAAAACAAACCTGAAAAAGGCTCTTTAGGCGTTGTAGAGTTATAATATTGAATGACATGTCACAAGAAAGAGAAAATATTCAAGTTTAAAACGCGCGCTTGAGAACTTTGCTTTGCACGGCCAGGTGGCACCACGACTATACAGCAAAAAGCGTTTTGTGTGTTAGAGTACGCGCGATGTTTATCAGTTGTTATGGTGCAACGTGCATACCGAAGGTAATACCAAACAGAATGTCCAGGTCATCAAAGCATTCTGCGATGGTATCGGCAGTTCAAGAACACAGGGTGTATTAGCAAACGTAAAAGCACTGGAAGGTTCCTAACGAAACGGTTGAGGCAGTTAGATAAAGTTTCATGCGTTCCCCACAAAAGTCCACTAGTAGGGCTGGCCGTGAACTTGCTGTTCCGCAGCAAACTGTATGGAAAATTTTGCGACAGCGATTGCGATTTAAACTGTACAGTAATGCAGCTAGTGCAAAGTTTACGACCCGACGACCACGTGAAACGGTTGGCATTACAAAAATCAATTGATTTTTGTAATGCCAGTTGTGGTTATTTCCCCAACTGACAGAAGATTCTGACAACTTCATATTCCAGCAAGATGAAGCTCCGCCTCATTGGTATAAAGAGGTGCGTCGCTGTCTAAACGAGAAACTCCCTCAACGTTGGATTTAGCGATGAGCTGAACAAGATTTGGCATTACTCGCCTGGCCTCCCAGATCTCCCGATCTTAAGTTTGCGATTTTTTTCTTTGGGGGTGCATCAAAGATATGGTTTACGTACCAACAATGTTCGAGGAGGTGTGATCAACATCTTCACGGGCGGATAAAAAAAAAGGATGGAGCAGGATATGAAATATACTCCAGAAGTTTGCAAATTCAATATTAATGGACTATGGATGAGAGGACCAGCGTAGTACAGACGGAATTGGCGGGAATAACCATAGCCGCAAAAGAGATTGTCCGTAGACAAACTACGGGCAAAACAATCAGGATTTACACAGATTGTAGACAATCAATACTAGCCTTGAGAAGTTACAAAATTACCACAGGAGCCGTATGAAAATGTCACCAAGCTCTTGTAGGTGCCTCCAGCATAAATAACTTATTGGTATATTGGGTGAAGGGGCATGCACAGTGTAGTGGTAACAAAGTAGTCGACAGACTGGCCAAGAAGACAGCAGGCCTAAATATCTTTAGACCGGGCCCGGCCAGTCTGTTACCAATCACGGCGATAACACAAATAATTAAAGAGAACATTACCAATGAATTGAAGAAATACACAGCTGTCAGCTTGCTAGGGAACTTTTAAAATATCCCAACAAGCGTAGAGCAATGGACTACCTGGCAATGTCTAGAAGGAACCTACGTTTTATAGCAGGAATCCAGACTGGACACTGTCCGTTGAGGAAAGGTCTGCATAATACTATGAGGTTAAGCGAAACATCTCTCTGTAGAGGTTGTGAACAAGAAGATGGGACGGTTCAATATGTACTCTGTGACTGTTCTGTCGTCTCGTCAATCGGAGAATCCATTTTGGGAGAACGTTGGCCTACTTTCGCCGATGTAAGAGAGATGCCCCTAGGCAGCATCTCCACCTATTTGGAGGCCTAGGCGAGGATCTGCCTACAGGGAGGAAGTACAAGGGGCCTAATGAGGCCTAAGGGCTGTGGTTCAATAATTTTTGTTGACCATCCTCTCAAACAATTCCAGATGTGGAGTAAAGTGATTTCTTGTGTCTCGGCTGTTCTTGCCATCTTCGACACAAAAACGTCACTTTTACTCCATATAAAACAATATTATTATTATTATGTAGCCAAATTTTGTATTTACGTATTATTATGGGTTGGTTACAGTGGCTAAATTATTAACTGTTTTTGGACCCAAACGCCCAACTTAATAAGATATAAAAAATGTAAATTCAGTATTCAATAAAAGACACTTTTCATATGGAAAAAGTGGTTTCCGTCAAATTGTCTAAATTACTTCCACGTCTAGTGGAAGTATAGTAACGCAAAGAAATATATTTTTTTTTGTTGAAATAGGCTTAAAATGTCATGAAAAGTGGACATTTTAAATTTGAGCAAAAAATTCCTGCCTGTCTGTAACATTTTTTGTGGGCACGTTTACTCTGGAACCGTTTATGATATTGACTTGAAATTTGGTACACTTATGTTTTGTAACGAGATCTAGAACTAGATTATTTGTTCTGGGCTCGGATATAAATGGGGTAAATAGGCAAAAGAAGCAAGTAAGAGTCCATAAAATTGAAATTTAGGGGTAAAAAAAAATAAAATGTGATTTAGTGTGTGTACAAGAACGAAACGTCTAAAAGAAATTTTTAGGCATTAGCTACCCCCACTACCACCCCCATTGCCAACCTCATCCTATTATTAAAGGGGGTAAAAAAAATTAAGTGATTTAGTCTAAACGTCTAAAAAAAAATTTTTGGCGCTAACTACCCTCTCTACCACCCCCATTGCCATTCCCACCCTATTGAAGGTGGTAAAAAAAATTAAATTGTGGTTCAGTGTATATACAAGAACGAAACGTCTAAAAATAATTTTTTGGCGTTAGCTCTACCCCCTTTACCACCCCCATTGCCACCCCCGCCCTATTATTAAATGGAGAAAAAATTAAATTGGAATTTGAACCAAGGGCCTCTAAAACTTATTTTGATATTAGTTACCTCCTCTACCACCCCCATTTTCACCCTCACCCTATCGTTTAAGGGAATAAAAATCAAATTGGAATTTAGTGTGTATACGAGAACCAAGGACTTCTAAATTTTTGTTTATATTAGCCACCACCTCTACCACCCCCACTTTATTATTAAAGGGAATAAAATATTACATTGGGATTTAGTGTGCATAAGACTTGAATACAAAATCTGGATGTGGAAGTAATGATTCCTTGGGCAGCGGGTTTATATGTTATGTATTTCTGAATCCTGAACAAATGTTTCCATGGGTGCGATGTCCGAGACATCAAGGGTCTCGAGATGGCGGCCGTTTTTGTCAGTATTACCCGTTATTGTATTTATAGGGTTTGCTATATATATACAACTTTCAGAAAAGGAAAATTTCAAGATTTTTCTATTAAAACTTTCAATGTAATTTACAAACGTTCAACCTCTTATACGATTACAAATTACACATTTGATATGATTCACACAAAAAAAAAGTTTGCATTCAGTAGATATGTAGTAGTAATTCGATAAAATGTATCAGTTATAAGTTATGACTGAAATGAAATACCAAATTTTAATATGAAAATTTATTTGAAGCAGAGGAGATATTAGCACTTTTAAAATATGACAATCCAATTATAGTAAACCGACATAGCTCATTAGCATACAAAGTTATGGCCACATAAATTATATTTATCTTTATGAATATTCGAAAATATATTGCAACTTCTGTCAGAACATGTTGCATTTAAATCATGCAGAGTTATCAAATGTTTTTATTGCTTTACATAATGCATTCGCTGCCAACGGATACGAATTGCAGACTTATAACAAATATTATACTTATGCATAAAATATATGCATGTATATAAATATATTTAAAAAAGGTATGCCAATCTGACGTACTATTTTACCGAAGAATCCGATACCACTGGGAAATAAATAATCAAGCATAAAAAGGTTATGGACGAAAAGATATTTTATTATTTATTTTATTAAGAATACAAAAAGGGGCGAGCGTAGGTGCGTCTTTACTATGTACATACTTATGCGATGTAAAGCAATGACAGGCGCAGTTAGTACTTGGATGGGTGACCATTACAACGGAAACCGCGTTCTCGCCTCACACATCTTCCAGCGGCTTGTATATCAGTGTATGCGCGGAAGCTATACAACCTTAGGCGAGGGTTGTATAGGAGATATACCATCCTTCGGAGGGGATGTAAAGCCGTCGGTCCCTTGTCTATTAAATGTTAGGCAAGTAAAAGATCCCTACTCTTCATAAGGGAAGAGGTTCGGCAAAATTCCTGGTTGGAGGTAGCTCGTCTACAGGCGTCGGTGTTAGGCCTCAGTAGCGGAAATAGGCCGACGTTAAATAAATGTATATAAAAAAAAAAGAATACAAAAACTGATTTATAAATTATATAACCTGAAAAGTATACAATGCAATAAAACTCTGCTAGTCACATGCAACAGCCTAGTTGAATCCATAATTATATTTCGCAGTATCGATTCAGATCATAACACCATGCTGCACGAATCGTACTACGTTCAACTGGTAAACTTTTTGAATCCTATCCTGGGTACGTAGCTACCCAGTTCGCTCATGTATTCATTTCTACCACCCAGCCGTTATTCATTATACACCACTACAGTTTGTCGTACGCATCGAGAACGACGTGTTAAATCTGACACATCAAGTAAATTGTTATGTATTATAACTTTGAATACAGTAAAAAAATCGTTGACATGCTTTTCCGTTTCAATAAAATTGATAAAATATCAAATTTAGGTAAAGGCTACTTGAAGAAAAACCAAATATACGAGTAATGGTTGACATATATTTTGCCATGAGTACAGTCTAAAAAATTTTTGTTCATATCAGTCCAAAATATAGACGTATTCCTCGTCAAATCGCTAATATGATGTCATTTTTTTTCGTAGCTTAGTTAAGGGCTGTTTACCGAAATCGATTCCAGTTGGCACTGCAGCCAGAGTGGGTTTCTTGTGCCTCTCTCTGGTTCTAAATTCTGCCGATGATTCCTGTATTGCAAACTAGCCGAACAAGTTTTATCACCGGCAGATGTTCCAGTATTTTTGGGTCACTTCTGTGGCTCCAAGAATATTTTGCCTCTTGCGAATTAGTGCCTTGCATTGACAGAGTATATGGTTTACTGTCTCAGGCACATCTCCGCCGTATCGCCTTCGTGGCGTAGTACTGATGTCCAACCGACCTAAGTGACAATAAGATCCATAAAGTACGCTAACGCAATTTTTATTTTGAAACATGTTTTGATAATTGTTATCGGAAAATATATGTAAAAATTTAGTATCTAAGTTCAGGTCTTTTTAGCGTTAAATCCACCTATGAAATTGAAAATCCAATTTTTATCTTTATAATTTGTTGATTTATATGTAGGATACTTTAAGGCGTCTGCAGGACAAATTTAGGTGTGTGTGTAGGACAATTTGAAGCATGTATAGAATCATTTGAGGCGGATGTATGAAAAGAACAACCGTGTATAGAATAATTTGTGTAGGATATGGCGTGTATAGGAAACAATGCATAGGATAGTAGTTACCTCTCCCCCACATTTTTGGCACCTGCAATTATTAAGTGTAACTGATCATGTCGTCTCATATTAGTGCTAAATTTTATCAAAACCGTTGCAGTCGCTTTTAAGAAAACAATTATATTCCACTTATTTGCTGGTTTTTAGTTTTTTGGTAGGGATGAACACCCCCCACATTTAAGCGAAGACCGATTTTACATTTTGTCCCGAGGTGTTTCCGCTCTAAATATGCATACAAGATTTGAACAAAATCGACCTAGTACTTTGGGGTCTAGATGCGACCACAAACGGCAGAATACAAGCGGCAGACAGACACTTTCAGAGGGCTTGAAAACGTGTAAATTTATCCAAAAAATCAAAATCGATTTTTTGCGCGATAACAATGCTTTCCTATACGTATAAGATGAAAATAAAAAACAGTTAATAGCCTATATAAGATCTAGGTAAACTTGATTATAATAAATAAATAAATAAATAAACACCACAGAAACTAGACAAGCCCCAATTCCAGAAGTTCTGGCTTCTGGGCTTGTGCTGAAGGGGGTTATACATTGAAAAACGCGGACATACAATCATTTCCTCCGATAGTGCTAGTGCCGGAGCCAGGGTTCGAACCCGGTGGCGCGATACCTGTGTGATTAATCGCGATTGCCACCTCGCGCCTTATCCAACGCGGCTATAAGCCAGACCAAATACAATAATACATTTTAAACGATATATGAAATTACAACATCCAAAGGTTAGAAGAAACAATTTGCGTAATTTTTATTAATAAAGGTGAGCTTGTTGAAAAATCAGGTAGGTACTCCCATCTGACCTATCTGATGATAGGATCGTTTACTCTGTCAGTTAAATTTGACTATATCCCTCGTATAATACCCAAAATATATCGATGGAAAAATTTAATTCCTTTCAGACAGCATATCGAAAGATGTACCATATTATTCACCTATTTCCAAAAATGACCCCTAACCCTGGCTAACTAGTAGTATTAAGAAAATTTAAAAGCAAAGTAAAAAAAATCTAAATTCCTCGAGATTGGCTTAAGTTATTAGGTACTTTTAGCAGCAATAAAATTGGGTAAAAAAAACGTTTCTTATTTGAGAATTATTCTTAAACGCATAATTGTAATTTTTTTTTACTCTAACCTAATGTTGGTCTATAAGAGTCTACTAGTAAAATGGTTAGCTGATAATATACTAATTTAAGTAATTTGAATTGTAAAATATATAATATCTCATCACAAAACGCTTTTGTTTTTCCATTCACAAGAACTATAAATGCTTAAACGAGTTTAAAATTAGGCAGCCAACTAAACAACAAAGTGAATAAAGGGTTCTATGCATAATTTAAGAAGCAATGTGAGCATAGACTATGAGCCTCATCAATTCGGATCCTGTTTTATATATAAATCTACTTTCTTTTGCACATGTGGCGACCTGTCAACCACTAATACTAAAATACTTCCCGCAGAGAAATGCTTAAAACGCATCTAATGATTTGAGAAACGATTTGAATGATTTAATTAAAGTGTATGATCGCTGACCTTCGAAAGGAAATCGCAGATATTAAGACAACAGTTTCGAAACCTGAGAATCCTGCGCTGTTTGACTTTGACGTTTTAAAGTACCTTATTAAGGTGACTAGATTCCTCGAAGCAAAAGAAATTATACATTGTAAAATATTAAAATATTTTATACTTATACCTAACACAAAAGTTCTGGCTGATTGGCATCGAACCAGAAAAAAATGTATTACACAAACATAACATAACAAAAATATATATTCAACAAGTTGTGTGAAAGCAGAAATTATATTTAATAAATTTATAATTACTAATAATTGTATTGTTATTTGTATTTTCTTTTTATTTTATCGCCTTGTTTAGATTAACGTCCTGGCGGAGTTTAGTATTAGCTATTCCACTAGTCACACCAGAACACATACACATAGACAATTATACATCGACATTGTCATCTTCCTCAGCTGGGACTCGAACTCAGGATTGGTACAGCAACTAGCCGTGTTGTCTCTCACACAACTTCATCTAGCCCACTGCCACCAACTCGGTAACACATGAAAAATACCACTAAGCATCCATACCCTAGCCAGGATTCGAACCCGGGACTGCTTGGTTGCAAGCCTAACACGTAAGCTATGAGTCACTGAGTCGGTATGTAATGTATTTATTTCCGAATATAAACGTTATAAACCGACGTTATTATACCTAGTACTTTTAATAAAATGTGAATAAGTTACAAACTTAAACAAGTATCTAAACTAATCAAAATTAATCCAAATAAATTATTTGTACATTCGAACTAATTAAATAAATGGGTGGGTAATTACTTAATCATAAAATAAACTAAATATGTTTTTCAACTAAATGAATTTTGATGGAATCAACAAAACAATACACTATCGCTCTCTATACGCCAGTTATTCAAAATTTCTCAACTTACTTAGTCCTTGCCCAAGAAGAGGACATGGATGACCATAAATCACGGATCATGGATCATTAAAGAATCCGGCACCTGGCCTTTTGTCCCAATTGATTCGAAAGGCGGAGTTCATGAGGGACAAATTTCTTAAATGCGGGACATTTGCAGGACCCTTTTGTTTGCTCGACATACCAAAAAATTGCGAGACAATCCCGCGTAATGCGGGACGTATGGTCACCATATAACTTTTTGAATTATATTGATTACTCCACAAATGCCAAAATATTGTTCTTATTTTTGGCTTTAAAGAGAAACTTGAAAAAACCAAAGATAATAAATCAGACACTGACATAATCAATGAAATTACCCTTGAATACTATTATCTATATGCCAAATAGAATTTTGTAAAATTGTGATGAATCTAATAAAATATTAGTGTCACTTGATGGAACCCCGTATGAAAGGAATTTTTATAAATGGCCAATGTCCAATGCTGAACTTAATTCTCGCTTGGTGACTGATGAAAATAATACTAACATTAAATACGGGTGGGTGGTCGGTTGACTAAGTGAGTTAAAGCTAATATTTTATTCAAAAAGTGAAAATGTATGTGGCTGATTTGTACAATACCATTCATGTTTCATAATAAACAAGTTTTGATTTTTACTTGCTTTTCTTCTCACAATTCGTGCATAATGTTTATGTTAAAATCTTGCATCCCTTATTTAACACCCTTTCCGACATAATCAATTGATGAAATTTTGCACAGTTACTAAGATTGGATGACAATATAGTATTCCGCCGCTATTTTTGCAAATATCCCTACGTAGAGGGCGCGGGGGTAAAAATTATCTTCACATATTGCACCCTTTGTTTAACACACTTTCTGGCATAATCAGTTGATGAAATTTTGCACAGTTACTAAGATCGGATGACAATACAGTATTCTATAGGTACATTTGCAAATATTCGCCTATAGGAGGCGCGGGGATAAAAATTGAAAAATCTGCAAAACGAAGGAATGAGAAAGCGAAAGAGCGAAAAATCAAAACAAATCGTTAAGAGACGAATTTTTATTGAGCGATCTCTGGGGGGTAAACCCCCAAAAAGTATGACTAAAAAGTAGAAAATAAAAGAATATTTTTTTGAACTTGCTTTTTTGTAAAAATTCGTATTAAATAGTAAAAAATAAAAAAATACTAATGTACAAATGCAAGAAAACCAAGGCGGGCGCACTTTATATATAAATATATGTATCATCTTTATGTACGCATAACGATTCCACCCCTTTCATACAATCACGCGTACAATCATACAAAGTGTGTACGCCTTGCTTTTCTTGCATTCATACATTAGTATTTTTTTTTTATTTTTTACTTTTTAGCACGATTTCTTACAGAAAAGCATGTTTAAAATTTTCTTTGAATAGTATTACCTTTATAGTAGTTAGAGAAACAGACAAGCTCATGGATATAAGTTTACCGAAATCAGTTGCAAGACAAACCAAGCACTTTATAAGAACGATAAAGTTCTGCGAGTGTCGCGGCTACTATGTAGCCACAGCGTCATTAAAGCGTAGTCAATTAACTTCCAAAAATTCACCGGAATATAGAGGTTACCGAAAATTTTTGTATAAAGCTTAGTTATTATAGATTAGACAATATTATTCTTAGCTTCTTATCGTATCTTAATCGCGGTCAAATAATAGTTTTAGACAATGAATATTTTGCGAAAAAATAAAATGTTCGTAATATTAAAATGAGTATCAAAAAGCTGAAAAAATTCACTTATCGAATTGTTGCGCGACGGCGATAGATTTCAGGAGCGTTTTCACTTGGCTCAACAAGGAAGCAATTACGCCAGCTTAGTTACAGGGAATTAGGCAGTGGCCGAAGTAGGAAAACTAACTGGACAGTCAGTACTAAAACGTTAGTTAATTAGAAACCGGACAAAAGCACTATTATATTTAAATACGCTTTAAAAAGCTACTAATGATTCCACTCGCGAAAACTTATAACTTGACGTGACGCTGGATTAGAACTTGATTCGACTGAGTTAAGCTCGGCCTTATATAGGTGCGGTATCGTTCCGTTTAGACAGGGCCCGATCTCACCGGGACGGTTTTCCCTGTTTTCTAAGATGTCTGGAAATGTCTCCCGACATTCATCTCGGTTGGATTGTGAATTATTGCGCAATCACATAGAAAACTAACATTTCGGGACTGAAAAATATATGATAATTTCGACGTGGAAAAGGAGTATTTTTTTATATTTGTGAAAGTGAAATTTGAATTGAATTGGGTTTGGAAGTTATCGGCAACAACTATCTGAATAACTCGCTGAATATTGAACTGGTCCAGTAAGGTATTTTGAAAGTCTTTCAAGCTATGTTAATATCATACGAGAATGTTCTTATAGGTCTGCATTGAAACGAAGTGGAAGTAAGTTTTGATAAATGCAATTCTCTATGGAACATTGTGAATGGGAATGGAGTGTACATTGATATAAGAATCGTAAAATCGAGCTAGAAGTTGATTTGAAGATAAAGATATTTAATAAAAAGGCTGTAGAAGCGGAATAAAATATTTTTATTGGGGGTGTGGAAAGTAGTTTTGATATCGTTGAAAATTAAATAGGGACGGTATTTTTAGCGCAATATTTGGTAACGATTGGTTCGTAAAATGGTTATTTTGAATGTTAGAGGTTTGCTATCAGTGAATTTGTTATTAGTGAATTTTTTCGGGTTTTATTTAATTAAATTGTGGTTTTTGGTTCATTTGAATTGACGCTATCTTTTAATGCACTAAGTATCAGTAGCTTATTTTTTCCAGGGTGACTACAGAAGAGATTTTTTTTCTCCTACGGCCTTCTATAAAATCATAACTTTTGAAGCAGTTGTCAATTATGACGTTGCAACCAGAATTATAAATAGGAATAGCAGGTCCTTTGACACCATCGACTAGTTTATTGCTTACGGCATAAGGTCTTTCTTGTTGCTGTTCAGCATCTATCTCCATATTGTAGGTATAAGATAATCGTGCACCTACAGGTGCAAACATTTTTACGCCATGCTCGCAAAAGACAACATCCCCTTAACGCTTTTGATTTCTCCTGAAAGAGTATGATTTTTTGCAATTAGTTACAAATACATCGAGAATTGCTGCCAAACGGTTGATTTCTTTTATTTCTCGTTTCTATGTCACCAAACCTAAGGCAACGCATTAAAACGAAATCTTCGCAATCTTTGTACACCATCCTCTGTTCATAATTCATCTAAACTTAACCGATTAGGATAATAAACGCCAGCTAAATACAACAAGCCAATTATTACCTTAATTTCGACAATATCAGTTACTTTAGCATCTTTGGGTCGATTGAATTGTTCTTGAATACTTTAAATGTATTTATTGGTACATTCAACAATCTCTTGTAGCATCGTATCGTCAATCAATACGTTCCATGTTCCATATATTCCATTAGCTTATTTTGCTTCTCCAATTACCCCAGGTAGGTGCACACAAATATTTTGGGCATGCCTTCTTCTTTTTTGCGAAAGGGGAAGTTTGATCATTTCCATTAATTTACTACAATTATTTTTCTCTTGAACTCCAATAAAATGTGTTTCATCGACTTCTTCATCACTTTCACTTCAAAAAAAGTCACTTTGTTCGCGCTCAGAATTTTCTTCTCGCTCCTCAACACAAGCAGATGCGTCTCTGTTGTAACGTTCTCTCATTACATACTGACTCCCGACTTAACCAGTCATCTTTAAAATATGGTTAATTTTGGTAACCAGAGGATACAAGAAAAGCAGATAATTATTATGACTTATATATCAACTTCAGAATATTTACAACTGGTAAGTAATCTACAAATAAAAACTATTATCCTGCAATATTTACATTTATTTCATACCCAAGTCCGGTATATCTGTCACTGTTTTTGTCTCTATATCTATTCTTTGATTTTCATCATCACTTTCCTCTTGTACAATAGATTTCTCTCGTTCTTCAATTTCTTTCTAGTCTGAGAATAGAATGATAAATTGATACGCATACTTTTCTTCACATTTCGACAAATGTAACTTGTTGTTGTGAAGAGAAATTTCAAATGACGTATCGCTCACCATCACACCGTTTCATTTAAAAAATCTGTGGTTTATTGTTATAACTATCACGTTGACGTCATTGATCTTCATAACGTCAGATTTCAGATTCAAAAGATAACAATCTAAAAATAAAATTGACGTGTACGAGATTTCTTACACCACGTTTCATAAATATGAATTTTAATCTTCAGTTCCACTTGCCCCTATATGTGATAGTGTACAGCCTTGATTTCCTACCACACATTGTTACTGTTTAGTTGAAATTAAAATTATTCCTTTTAAACAAGAAATAAACTGTAGTTGTATCATGGATATAAAAATTGATATATAATTCAATATTAATTTGTACTAGAGAATATTAAGATCCTATGCGTACTTTATCTATGTTGTTACATTATTAATTTAAAATATAGTTTGGCAAGTTTGAATGTTTATATATTTAAAATATTAAAAGGCAGAATTTAAATAAGTAATATTAAACTATGGGCATCAAACCAGATTGGGTGAGAAACAGATTCGTAGTGGGTGCGTCATATGTCATAAGACATAAAGCATACAGAAGACAAATAGGTATTTTTAGCATCCCCGTTAAAGCAAGCTGACAAGCATTATGATTTATGAGTGACATTCTGAACGGGCACGACGTTTCCCGTACATCTCAATGAGTAATGTAATTTCATAATTGTCACTCCAATGTCGTTACCGTGATCAAATTACAGTCCGAGTTGCGCGATTGTCGAATGCTCGCTACTAAATTGTGATTGATGATGGCTATTTCCGGTGACAGACGGGACATATTCTATCACCTCGGCAGCAATAAACACGTTTTTATATGCAACGTGACGCGTACATTGTAACAAGTAGGCGGTGAGAATGGCTCTCCAGACGCGTAAATCACTGCAATGTTGGGCATTGCACACGCGGGGTTAATATCCTGACTGATTTATACCGTGGCAGGGACAATGCACGCACATCGTAGAAGGTAGGTTTGGCGCGGATCAAAATCCCTGCTTTCTCTGTTTACCACCATTCTTTCCTAAAGCATAAATTACAAAAACGAGCCACTACCTCCTGTCACTGCCCTGTCGTAACAATTAGTCTCAGACTCTTTACAGCGTGGTGAACAACTTCCGGAATATATCATTAATTAAATTTATTAAAATACAATAAAAGAAATTTTATACCCTCTGAAATGTATCATTAATTTCATTATTATTTTAAGATTAATAATAACGTCTGGGAAACTCTTATGGACTATTAATTTAAAAAAAAATTATGTCACCTCTCTTTAGCCCACTTTTTATATACAGGGTGTTTAAAAAATATATACCATCGCTTAACCGGAGATTACATTCTTAAAAATAAGACGAATAATTTCTATGAATATGGGTCCACTCTTGCTTCGTTTCTGAGGTATAAGGATTAAATTTTTTAGAGCGTGTCTTCCATCGGCTATTTAAAAATATTTCGAGATCTGGCAATATTACGGGACAAATGGAAAATGTCCGTTATGAGTTGTACAATAAATATATATAAACTAAACCGATTATTGTTATTATTTTAAACAATGAAATATAGCAAAATTGTATATCTTTTAACAAATTATTATTTCTCCGAGGAAAAGGGAGAATTCCAATGAAACTTAGGGCAGCTATAGGTCTAACAAGTAATTCTTCTTCTTCTTTTCCTTGTCATTGTTCTATTAAAATTTCAAATCAGAATAGGCATTGAAATAGCTGAAAACCTTAATTGTCGGTAAAACTTTACAGTCTTCTGATATCCTGGCATCAAAACCGAGAAATTTGCGCAATAGCTCAAATTGTCATTTTTAGAGTCCTTTAAGATAGAGAAAAAACCGCTGCCCAAGGAATCATTACTCCACATCCAGATTTTGTATTCAAGTCTTATACACACTAAGTCCCAATGTAATATTTTACTCCCTTTAATAATAGGATGGTGATGGCAATGGGGGTGGTAGAGGGAGCGGCTAATGCCAAAATGCCCTTGGTTCTTGTACACACACTAAATCTCAATTTATTTTTTTAATCCCTTTAATAATAGGGTGGGGGTGGTAGAGGGGTGGCTAATGCCAAAAAAATTTTGGAGGCCCTTGGTTCTCTTATACACACCAAATCCTAATTTATTTTTTTACTCCCTTTAATAATAGGGCAATAGGGGTGGTAGATGGGGTGGCTAATGCCAAAAAATTTTAGAATCCCCTGGTTCTCTTATACACACTAAATCCCAATTTAATTTTTTACTCCATTTAATAATAAGGTGGGGAGGGGGGGTAGAGGGGGCAGCTAACGCCAAAAAATTTTTTAAATACGTTTCGTTCTTGTATAGACACTAAATCCCATTTTAATTTTTTTTTATTCCCTTTCATAATAGTGCGGAGATGGTATTGGGGAAGATGGTGGGGGGTGGCTGACGCAAAAAAAATTTTGAGACCTTGACTTTGCGTACATGCCTTGAATTACAATTTTATGGACTCTTACCTGCTTGCTTTGCCTATTTACTCTTATTTACCCCACTTACCACCGAATCCTTAAACGGAATTAGATCAAAATATAATCTAGTTCCAGATCTCATTATAATACATAAGTGTACCCAAGCCAATATCATAAACTATTCCAGTGTATACGTGCGCACAAAAAAAGTTACACATTGACCGACGACAGACTGACCGACAGACAGGCAGAATTCTTTTTTTTTTGCTCCAATGTAAAATCTCGACGTTTCATGATATTTTAATCCTATTTAAACAAAAAAAAAAAAATTTTTTAGCGTTACTCCACTGGGCGTGGAAGTAAAAGAATATCTTAATTTTTGACCATTTTTTTCGTTAAAAAAAATGGTTACAAACAAATTAAATTTTACAAAACATGCAAACAGACATCAAATATACAATATTTTAGAAAATAAACTATTTTCTATGATGCATATTTGCAGAGGCATTTTAACTTTTGCGTTTTAGCATTTTGTTAATAAACAAATTAATCTTTTGACTTGAAATTTGCAATAGTTGTTTACAGATGCTTACATTTTAATTTTTGTAAAACAAAGCTGAAGTATTACTAGATGCTAAAAAATATTATTAAAAGAGACGCGCGCGTCCGAAGCCGCTTCGCTTCATATGAGATATACAGGGTATCAGCAAATTCCTAGCTCTAACTTTGAATAAAGACAGTATTTGTAAAAAATTAAAAAAATTCCAAAAGACTCGTGTGTCCGGAAATGTTTCCTTCCAAAGGGAGCCCCTTTTGAAGATAGTGCCCAAGAGTAGGTTTTGTTCCATATTTCAGGAACCTTTTGTGTTACAACAATAAGATTTGGTACGTTACTTAATAACCATAAGGGATATTATTTAATGGTAATAAACAAAATGAAATTCAATCAGTGGCGTAATGAAGAGGGGTATTTTTAATTCAAAATATTTTTGAAAATGCTTTTTTTTGGTATCTAGTAAACTGCCATACATTCCAAATCTAATATGAAAATTCTTTACATATACTGTGGATCCAATTCTGATCACGCTAGTATATTAATAAAGCTAAATTAATGAAAAGATTATGTAGAGGCATCCCCCTTCGAGAAGTCAATTCTAAAAAATATATGGTCAAACTTTCATACACTCAATATCTAAGCTTAATATCAATAGAAAAAAGTCATATTATTGTTATCTATACTTACTGTTGATAATAGTAATTTTTATTTCGAATTATAGGGATGCGAGCGTAGGTTTGTTGTACAGGGTTATTCATTATATTGAAACAACCTTTTACCGTCGTCATTATTCGAAACAAAAAAAAGTTTCGAATAAAAGTTGTGAGGCTGTAACTGAACTCCGTTGATAAGTTAATGGAAGCACAGTGGCGTGTTGAAATTGAGGGGTACAAAAAGCAATAATATCTTTTTAAATGGAACTCACTGTATATTGTCAGATTTTTTAATTACTCTTTTTTTTCTAATTTCAAAAATGTAACATCCTGTCCTTAATCGTTTTAGAGTTATTGAACATTGAAAAGTTATGTTTATTAAAGTAGTTTTATGAAAATAATAAGTATTCTGATATCATATGACAATTATTTAACCAAATCAAAATAGGATACAGTGACGTAGAAAAAGTGTAAATAATCACTTATTCAGGGTTCAGTTACAGCCCTACAACTTTTATTCGAAATTTTTTTTTATCTCCAATAATAACATTAATAAAGGGTAGTATATATCTGATAATATGTAATGTAAAGCACCATCAGGCACGTTTAGTATTCGGATGGGTGACCGTTTCAAGTGTTTCTAGTACCTTCCTTATATCAGTACTGTAAAAAATATAAAAAGTTTCAAAATTTCACAAATAAATCAAACTTTATGTGTACCATGTCAAAAGTATAAAAAAGTAATTACCATACTCAAATTAATAAAAAACTACAGTTTTTCAAAAATAATTCTGAAAAAATTTACGCCCATTCGATAATTCTCAAATAACACACATTCACCGCCCAATTCCACCAAACATTCAAATTCACCATTTTAGGATTCGAACCTGTTCAAAAAACCACCTTAAAAATGTAAGCACATAATCTTTAAAAATATCAAAACTACTTTCCTTGCCTATGGTCACAACTTTCTATTTTATTTCGTTAATTCTCTACCACCCGATTACTATTTCAATGTTCACTATTTATTGATCGCCCCTCGTAATATATCAAAACTACTTGCCCTACCTCTAGTCATAACATTTTGATTCAATCCATTTACTATTTCAATTTTCACTATTTATTGATCGCCCCTCGTAGTACTACATACAATAGCGGGAATTCCCTTGCAACCGATATCAAAACTTATTTCCGTTCCATTCACTTCGTACCTATCAACATTCTCATATCTTTGCAGCCGTAAAACGTCGGACCTTCGCTTCGACTTTACGGGGTCATTTCGAAAACATTTCATTTCCAGACAATAAAAACTTAATAACTTCTAAACCCGAATAGAATCAAACTTCATTTTTATATCGAAAATGTCTCCTTTTCACTGCCGGTTTTTCTATATAATTTTTATTTCTAAATTTTAAACTTTTGCAAAACTATTGCGCAATGTTGTGCAATATTGCACCATCGTGCCGATTCAGACTAGACGGTACCATTTTCAGCTCTAAAAAGGGGGTAAAAACGTTTGTGCTTGATTCACGAGGCACGAAAAACGCAACCGTTCTATCATGTAAATAGCCGAGCTCCACAAGCCCAAATCAAGTAGCTTTCCAGTGGTTTTCTCGCGTAATTAAATCGTTCTCCAAGTTTCTTCTACAAGTACAGTGAAATCAATTTGTTGAATTTTTTTAATTAATATTATAAAAGTTCGTGTACTGTTTGCTTTAAGAAATATACTAGTATTCTTTCGGTTCAACAAAATAGTAGTTACCGACTGTTTAGTTCCACTTACTGTCTTTGACGCCGGGAATTTTTATAATCGGGACACTGAAAGTACTTCCTAGGGCCGGAACCTAGTAAAAAAGGCCATTTTAAAAATAATTTTAATCTGCCCTCGCGCATCAAACTACCTAGTGAATTTTGTTATAAACAAAAAACGCTTGAATAAAATTAAATAATTAAACTAAACGTCTCTAGTCAAAATTTAGCTGTCGAAAAGTTACCTAAAAATAATAGGTACAGTGTAAAAATTAAATAAATTACGTTAAATAAAATTCTAAGTTGTTTCAAGTTATTAAATAAATATTGTAAATTCGTTTTAAACAAAGTGTCGTTATTTTGATATACAGGGTGTTACCTTCTGCCCTGCCATAGACTTTCAACATTATTAAAAAATTAAAATAAATAATTATATTAAACAAAAAGTGAACCAATCAATCTCGACATATACGGGGTGTAGCTTTTGATCCTTAAGGCAACCCCCCTAACTTCCAAATCAACTCAAATAAAACGCATCTACGGCCTCAGGAGTCTTAAGCAAAATTTTCAAAACTTTCAAAAATTTATATTTTTTAACCTAAAAAGAGGTGTGTAGGTGTTCATAAGGTGTTATAGTATGTAACGTGTCAAGTTACATTTGTTTTATTTTAATATAATTAAATATATGAATAATGTTTCTTCTTTACAGAACTTAAAAATAAGGTTTGAAGTTACATCTATTGTCCGAGAGATGGCTAATTTAAATAATTCTAAAACTAAACTTAGAAGTTTATTAAATAAATAATAATAATAAATAATAAATACACCACAGGTAATTAAGTTAATAAACATAATATTTTGTTGATATTCTTTAGTTATTCACAATGAATGATCTCTCAGTTGTAAAATTTATAAATTTTTATAATAGATTTATATTGATTCTCCTTTTCATTGAGTGTTTTTGAGCTCAACCGTGCACAGAGAACGTTGATAATTTGATATTTAGTGGCCTTAACCAACTTATAAGGTAAATCTTATAAATAAGATGAAATCCATATTATTTTCTAGAGTTTTATGTTAAAATTAAATCATTTAGTATCATATATTTCAGTAACTTTAGATATTTTAGTAATTTTCAAGCTATAAAATAATTTTTCTCTCCTTTAGGCCAAATCTCCATTTATCGTTTTAACCAATTTACAAAATTTCTGTACCTACAAAGTACATATATACAAGAATCATACCCGCAAATCTGGTATCAACTTTAGAAAATCAGTCAGTATAATTTTGATGGAAAATTCTGAATCAAGGAATAGTGAAATATTTGGTGGCATTCTGCATGCAGCGCACGGCCGGCATAGGGACATTTCAAGTCTGGAAAACCAAGGTCATGGTCTCCAAAAGATTGGCGTTCGCGGATGTTTGGAACTAGAGGTCATTCAACTTAACCCTGAAATACATGGAAGTTCACAATCTTTCAAAGATTTTACTAATATATGTCAAGGTAACCTGTTTATTTTGTAATTTTAAAAGCAGCAAAGAGAAGGCAAAGATAAAGAATACCTTCACATTTATATTGTTTAAATTGTTTATTTAAAATACCACTAATTTATATTTGGCCAAATATTAAGGAACTCTTAATTTTTATATGTTTATGAAATTTTGACTATTTAAAAAACTTAAGAGCATTTCTCTTTATTTGTTAAATGTATGGCGCCCATTTAGCAACTTTTATATGTTCAAATTTTTAAATGAATGATTTTTATGTTACTTTCTCACATATTATTTAAAGTATAATAACTTTAGATAGTAGAACTCACGAACCCAGTGCTCCGACTAAAAAGGCTAACCTGTGCATCTGTCTGTATTAACAATGTAACCGAGTTTTTATAAATATTTTATAAATATACGGTACAAGTATATACTACGTATTATTAAAAAATTAACTCAAAGAACTATCAAATTTGTCAATTAAATTCATCTTTAAGCTCGCCATGTCAAAATAGAAAAAAAAGTATTCTTATCAATCAAATTAGTAAAAAAACTACATTTTCCCAAATAAATTCTGGAAAAATTTACTACATTTCAATAATTCCTATATATGCCCAAAATAATGCCAAACCCTGCATAACTTTCAATATGCCTATTTTAAGACTTTAACTTTACGAAATAATAACATTAAAATTTCAGCCCCCGTATATTATCAAATAGCTTCTAAAACACTTTTCATACCTCTGGTATAAATTCAAATTTGTTTTAGCAAATTTTTTCGATTTAAATATCTATCCGTTTTCGCGTCTTAAATAATAAATAACTATCTAATTTTTATACACAACATTCTACAACTCCCCGATTAATATCAATATTTATTTTCGTTCCTTCAACATATATGCGTATATGCACAAATTCCTTTCATATCAACTCTACAGCCCGCAGCATAGTTATCAAAACTTACTTCCATTCGTTCATCTCGAACCAAACAGCACTTAATATGACCGCAGCCGAGGATAAGTGTACGCCTGCGTAAGCATGTTACGGGGGCAAGCCTATATTCGGACGAATTTAGTAAATAATTTCAAAAGTAAAATCGACCCGAACTTTATTCAAATACCAAAAGATTTCAAATTTTAAGGTCGAAACGATGGTATAACTTTCAATCCTGAATTCAATCAATTTCACTATTATGATGCAATATTGCGCAATCCTTGCCCGCACAGAATGGGTGGGGACATTTCCAGCTTTAGACCAAACCCGCACGGAATGGGTGGTGTAATTTCCAACTCACAAAACAACGACCATGCGAGACTCGCGGCGCACGAAAAACGAAACGGTACGAAACCCCTAAAAGGCCGCGCGCGGCGAATCTCAGGCAAGTCAGTTTCCGGTGTATCTCAAGATAGTTAAATCAAGTAATAAAAATGACAATTCTATTGTATCTAATAAATAATTAAATTTTTCATTTAAATTTTAATATTTCCAAGTGAAATTAGTTCTATAAAAAAAAAACACCAAAATTCTATTCTACCCTGGCACATTCGCCAAAAAAGTGATTTTTTTTCATACTTTCAAAACTAATTAATACGGGTTAATTTTTTATTCCTAAGACGGAATTTTCGTTGTTGGAAAGTTACCTTTTCATAACCCTATTAAATAATAAATATTTACGTTAACTTTAAGTGCATCGAACTCTGTTCAGCATTTTAAATGAATATTACAATTTCGTTCTAAAACTGAGTGTGTTATTTCAAGAAACAATATACAGGGTGATACCAAATTACCCTGTCACAGACAATTAAAAGTACGAATACGAATCGGAATTTTCACGATATGGAGCTTACTGCTATATAATCCAGGGTGCCAGACTTTATCAATCGCCTTTTCGAGGTCCAGAGAGACAATCCCTGTTTGTGGTCAAGATTTCACCAACTCTGAAAAGCTGTTGGGTAGTGGAGTGGTGCGAGCGGAAACCGAACTGGAAGTCGCTGAGAACGTCTCCGCCCTTAGCCCCTTTCAGCAGGTGGGAAATAATAAGGAGTCTAGGATTTTCCCCGAGACTGATGGGATGATAACTGGAGGGGAGGTTTTTTAGGTTCAGGTATAAGCACAATTTTTGCTGTTTCCCACAAAGTAGGGTAGAAAGCGGACGCAGAATTTGTAAAGTTTTGTAAGGAATAGGATGGCTTTGGGGGAGAAGTGTCTGAGGGCGAAGGGTGGAAAATATCCCAACATCCCAATCAAGTCCAGGGGCTTTTTTGGGGTTGAAACTTTTTATACGTTTTTAGACTTGGGAGGGGATATAGGAATGGGCTCCTCCCTTGGACTCGAGCTCAACCTATGAGAGTCGATTTCGTCTGGTAGCGGGGGTGGATGGAGTTGGGTGAGAATTGATTAGAAAATTGACAGGAAAAGGATTTCAGGATTTCTGACCCGTAGAAGTTTGTTGGTGAGGGATGATTTGTTTTTTAAGAAGCGACTTGGGAGAACATAAGGATCTGCGATTTATTGGGCTTTATGTTGCGATATTTCGACGCTATTTGTTTTTTAGGTTTGTTAATTTGAGTTTTGGTGTCTGGATTTCTGTGAGTTTGGTAGTTTTTTCTTAGACTGTTTTTTCTCTGATGATTTTTCTCAATTACTGGAAAGGAATAGACTGGGTTTACTCTCTGGCTTAGGATTAGTGATTAGGAAATGGAATTGGTTAAAAAGAATGCTGCCTGGTCGATCTCTGCGGGATTGTTGCAGGAAGGGCGTTCGCTGTGGATGGGCCAGTGACCGGTGGGAAGAGCCTAGGAAGGCTGCCACTAGGAAAGCCGGCTAGCTTCCCAGAACTGAACTATGTCGTAGACTGACTACGTCACAGATGTATGGGCTTGTTTAATGACTTTAACGTTACAATTATACTATAATAAAGTTATAATGATTATGTATGACGTATTTAGATAATTATTTACAGTTTTAATTAATTACAGTTTTTTTATTTTTCTATCGGGATTTAAATATACTGTAGTACGGATGATAACTGAATTGAAATTTTCCCAAATTCAAAAACAGGACCACCATTTTTACAAAGCGATATAGCTATAAAATTTGAATCATATGATACGAGATATTCACCTAGTAATTAATGCTGACAACGTGAAAAAAAATTTTTGGTTTTTCAAAGTCATAATTAAAGGATATTAACACTTGAAGTATTTTTAGGAACCGACATCCTTTAATTACTAAATAGTTTTGGTTCGATGTCAATCAATTGAACAGTTACGGCGTACTGAGTGCGAACTTGCATGACACTCCTATCTTTACCATAATATTCCATAAAACGAGACAATGAACGTAGATCTACAGTCGAGAAAACAAAGGTTGATTTTTAGTGCGGCAGACGACCAGGCAGACAGTCTTGTTTCAGTCATACGTATCGCTATCTGTAACTACATCTCTCGAGAATAATGTCTAGATAAAATTTCGAGAAAATTGGTGCAATAACGAAAATATTAAACACACAAAAATGTCTTTCATGGCTCAGCGTATATAATATTATATTTTTGCACACACTATATTTTTATTATTTACTAAAAGTAACGATTAATCCATTAATCCATTAATCCATCCATTAATATTGGAAACTTTTGTATAAAATGCATTTCAAGATATTTTAAGTGTATATAAAAGAAAATTGCTTTTATCTAGCTTTATGTGGAACTACATATTAGAAATTTAGAAGAGGGATTTTCCTCATATTGGTGTTGACGACAGGAGGGACGCAGTAATTCCTTGCGCTAGTTTATATCTTAAGCTATTGTCGTGGTAGCGGTAAATGTTCCCCGAGGTCCACAATTAATCCACTTGCAATCCCGGAGTGGTTTGCGGTAAAGCTCGGTCGTTTAGTGGTCAGACTGGCCTCGCCTCGGTTCTGGATTCCACAAGATCCCGACGTTCCAAGCGGCAATAATTCAGATGTAATTTAGTAGTAAAAGGGACTACTTAATATTGGATACGGATTTCTTAATTTAACTGGGTCTCACCTTTCAGGAGATTTATTATGCTCCCAAATAATGAAGAGATATTGTTAAATGAATTACGTGTTTAATTAAAATACAGAGGAATTTTGAAAACAATCGTTCTTATTTTTCTATAGGCACAAAGTGAATCAAAAACTTTTTTGCTCAAGAGTTTCATACGTATAGAGAGTGGTCTCAAAGGTGTGGCCATAACTGTAGGAAATGATTAATCATTTTATTTGGAATAAAAAATAATAGACGCTCCCGATCCCGTAAAAAAATGTAGTAGAACCAGAGGCGTAGCTATGCACGGGCAATTCGGGCAGTTGCCCGGGGCCCCAGGGTTTTGGGGGCCCCGGTCCACCTGGCCCTCCGAAATATTAATAATAATTTCGTGTTCGCATTCGCAGTGGTGTGGTTTCTACTGTATGCACCAACTCGGAACTTTCCGTTTTCCCCTAGTGACCGCGAGCTTCTCGAGTGGATCGCGGGATACGGTCGATGAGAACAATCAAAACCAAGTTTGCTTTCTATCATGTCAGTTGCATCAGTGTATCTTTACTGTCTCTATACAAATACGAGGATTACAAAAGAATAATATTGATTTACATGAAGCTGATTTATTTTTAAATAGAGTTAATGAAAAAGTGTGCAAACTAAGAACTACCAGGAACTAAAATCTGAGGCGGAGAAAATAGCACAAAAATGGCAAATAGACCATACATTTTTAAGAAAAGAGACAAAAAAAATTATCCACCATTGTCTCCGTCCCTGGATTTTTGGGGGCCAACGAGTTATGTTATCTCATCCTAATGCTAAGGGAATATTCGGTTGTTAAATTTAATTAAAATCGTTATAGAACGGTTTTTGAAAAACATTAATTCATTCTTTAAACCAAAACCCTTGCAACATCCCTCCCTAAATATTCTGTAAGCAAGTAGTGATGTCAAATTACAGTGATACTAAAGGACTATCCATGCGCTAAATTTGATTACAATCGTTACAACTGTTTTAAAGAAAAAATTGTTTAATTCTCGTGACCTTTACCTCCCACAGCCTCCGTCTCGTCATGTCATCTTATACTAGTAATGAGGGGGATGAATTTGTTAAATTTGATCAAAATCGTTAGAGCTGTTTCTGAGAAAAAAAAATTTTTTTTTATTTTCTATGGTGGTTAACTCCCCGCCATATTTGAGTTAGGTGAGATTTTGCGATGTCACCGCGAGTTGTGGCTATTCTCAATTTAAAGAAAATCGATGTAGTAGTTTAGGCTCTAGGTGGGACCACAGACGGAAGATAACACAGATTGCAAACAGACATATTAAAAAAATCGCTTTTATGGCTTTATAGGGAACCTGAAAACGGGTACCTATTAAATTCATGATTTTTGCACGCTCGCCATACTTTCCTATATTCTTACTAGCCCAATGAAATGGGACGAAATTTGTCGATTTGGATGAGATAATTCAGAGAGAGCTGAAATTGTCTGAACAGGATTATTTTGTGGTACTTTTTAACATATTATCAAAAGTTCCCACCAGCAGACGCCGGCGGATGGGAGGGGGGGAGAAAATAGCTTTTTGCAAAAAAATCCGAAAGTATCAATTTTACCGTAATATATGTACACACGAAAATTATAGGTAATAAAAATCCGCACAATTTCGTTTTTTTTTAACTTCGTACGACCTATTAGAGCCAAGATAGGTTTTTTTTGAAATTTTGACAGTTATGCGACTCAACGGAAACGCGCGCGTTCTTCGCTAAAATAAATCTCAAAAATGGTCGTTAAGATCGCAAAATGTTTCAAATGAAAGTTGTAGAGAATTCGATTATGAACAATTTCATTTTATTTTTTATTTCCATTCGATCAATATTGGCAGAGATATGAATTTTTAAACGTCTTTATAACGTGCTATCAGAACACTTGTTTCATAATAAAATCGAGAATAACTCGAAAACGATAGGTCGTACGCACGAAAGAGAACAAATTTTGAGTACGTTGGTGTATATAAAAAATCGTTTTGATAACGAGCGAATGTAGATAAAATGGAAAAACATGAAAAATTGACATTTTCAAGTGCATTTAGAGAAATTGTTTAGGCAATAATGATTCTAAAGGTTTTTTTGAAGAGAATTAAATTATCTGTAAAATGAGCTCCAAGTGACCTTCATACGATTCACGAGTTATAGTTGTTTAAAGCTATAAGTAAAAATTTCGTTTTCATTATAAATTAAGATTTTCCTGCAAGAAATGTGCATAATAATTTTTTTTTAAATATGGGCCTAGTGTGAAACGACTCAGAAATTTTCACAGAATAACTTCTGATACTTCAAAAAGTGAAAAAATATTACTAATGTACTTTTTTGTACTTCAAACGTGACGAAAATTGCCTGTTTGCTAAAAATTAAAAATCAATCGCATTTTCAATGGGCAGGTAGACAATTTTTTAATTATTATTTTAATAACATCTACGCATAAAAACAGTTGACCCGTATTTTTTATTTTATTTTTATAATAATGCCTTATAGTAAAAAAAAAATCATGAAGTTTAAACTATGTTTAAATGGTTAGATATTGCCGCAAATGTTCGAGCTATTCTATTGGCTATGACGTAATAGCATAATCAGCAGAGAAACGAGCGCTAGTGGAAAGGCGGAGCCAACAAGTTGTGCAAAATGTATGTGCGGTGCTGTCGAGGTTATATTAAATGCGCGCGTATCTAACGATATTACGTCACGAGAAACCGGCAAACTGCCGTATTTTAAATACGCTCTAATCTTAAGCCTATTCGTTTTACAATAAAACCAATAATAGTCGGTAAAACTACCTTCAAATTATATTTATAACATATTGAAGAGTCATACTATAATGCTATATTATTACTTTTGTCATTTTCGTTATTGTCTACTAGCCCATCGTCAGCTCGAAAAAGTGTTTTTTGTAGGAATTTTTTTTTTCTTTTTGGTCATGAAATTTTATCGTAAAGTGAAAAGAAACGATGATGAACGAAAAAAAGGAATTAAAAAATAATATTGGTTCAATTTTTCTGAACAAAGACAGTTTTCAAGAATTTTTTTTTTTTTTAGAAAATATGTCTTGCGAACAGCATGTTATTTCATTACTTTCGTACGTAATCTTAATTTACAATAAAAAAAAAATTCTCATAGCTTTAAACAGCTGTAACTCGTGAACCATTCATCGTATGAAGGCCACTTGGAGCTCATATTACAGATAATTTAATTCTCTTCAAAAAACCTTTAGTGTCATTATTGTCTAAGGCCAATCAAGAAATTGCTATTTGTTAAAATGCACTTGAAAATGACAAGTTTTCATGTTTTCCCTATTAACTCATTCACTCGTTATCAAAACAATTTTGTACATACATCAACATATTTAAGATTTGATTCTCTTTAACTTTTATTGGATAATACACTATATACGTACGACCTATTATTTTCGAGTTTTTATTGATTCTATCATGAAACAAGTGTTCTGATAGCGCGCTATAAAAATGTTTAAAAATTCATATCTCTGCCAATATTGATCGAATGGAATTCTCAATAACTTTTATTTGAAACATTTTGCGATCCGAACGACCATTTTTGAGATTTTAGCGAAGAACGCGCGCGTTTCCGTTGCCTCGCAAAACTAGCAAAATTTCAAAAAAATCTCGGCTCCAATAGGTCGTACGAAGTTAAAAAGAAACCGAAATTGTGTGGAATTCTATTACCTATAATTTCCATGTGTACATATTTTACAGTGAAATTGATACTGATTTTTTTTGCCTGTTTTCTCCCCCCTCCCACAACCGCCGGTATCTACGGGTGGGGACTTTTGATATGTTGAAAAGTACGACAAAATAAGCCTGTTCTCAAAATTTCAGCCCGCTCTGAATTATTTCATCCAAATTTTCCTATTTTATTGGGCTATACTAGACTACTTTGAGGAAAACAATCTGTTGTATGTTGATCAATCTGGATTTAGGAAAAAACAGTCTTGCGAATCTGCCATTCAGTTAGTGTGTGCCAAATGGAGAAAGCACGTGAGTGAAGATGAAATAGTGCTGAGTGTCTTTGTTGATCTAAAAAGAGCCTTTGAGATCGTAAACAGGGACATACTTATTGAAAAGCTAGACAGGTATGGCGTTAAGGGGGTTGCAATCAGCTGGATTAAAGATTATTTATGTAATAGATATCAAAAAACTAAAATTAAAGATAAAAATTCAAACAGTAGTGAAAGTGTATGCGGGGTACCACACGGGAGTGTTTTAGGCACACAACTATTTTTAATTTATGTGAACGATATATACAGACATTTAAAAAAGTCTTTTGTTAATCTTTTTGCTGATAATACTTTATACAAAATATATGGTATTAGGAACAAAAAGTCAATGTCGTAAATTTCAAGATCAGAATTTAACTATTGCTATAAAAAATGAATTAATAGATAGAGTAGAGGAAATAAAATATTTAGGAGTAATAATAAATCCGCAGTTATCATTCAATTCTATTTATAAGTTATTTGTGCAAGAAAATTGGTAAAAAAATAGGTTATTTTCATAGAATAGCAACAAATAAATCTCAGTGGACTAAAAAAGTGATCTTTATACTATTATATTGTCACATTTTACGTACTACTTATCACTACTATTATCGGCTAACAAAACAGAAGTCGGTAAACTGCAAATATTGCAAAATAAAGGTATGCGAATAATCCTAAGTTGTGATAAAAGAACCCATATAAAAGATATGCTATTAGAATTAAAATGGTTAAGTGCCGTGCAAATTATTGAAAAATCCAATTTAATGCTTATATTTAAAATAAAAACAGGTAAAGTTCCTAAATACTTTAACAATTTTTTAACAACAAAATCAGAGTTAAATTCATATAATATTAGATCAGGAGATAACTACCACATTGAAGTACAAAACTCAGCAAATTTTTTATTTAATGAAGGTCTACGTCTTTTTAATGGTTTACCCCAAAAAATAAAACAATGTGAAGATCTAAATAATTTTTCAAAAAAACTATTAAAATTGTATCTTTCAAAAAGTGATTAAATTTTATTTATCATTTTTATATTAGGTTATTTTACAGGTATATGTATTATGTCTTATGTGCATTTATCATGTATTGTGTGCATTTATGTTTGTATATACTTGTAATTTTTACTGTAAATTTGTTTGTATTTTTATAGCAAAATTGCTAAATAAAGTGTTCATTATTATTATTATTATACTACGCATATGGGAAAGTATAAAATCCAATTCTGTTTCTAATATATAAAATTACCTACATGCCTATTTTTTATGTCTGGTTTTTTCCGAATATCCTAATATATATTAGTTTTTAGTCCAGCCGAAATGGGAAAAATAACGGGGGTACCTGGAGGCAGCTCTTTTTTACGCACTAAACATGGTGTTAAATGGTGGTTAAATTTTAGTCAGGGGAAGTTGGTTAAATATGTATACATGTGTTTTTTTTTCGATAATTTTATCCGAAAACCAAGAATACTATCACGAAACCCGTACACTATAAAAAATCAAAAGAAAAAAATATTTTCTACTTTGTTCAGAAAAAATTTTGATTTTCCAACTGCCTTTCCGCTATACCGTGTGTTAACGGATCATGGTAGACCCCCTTTTTTCCTTATTTTTTAGAATATCGGAATGAAACTTGATAGATGTATTATTTGACCAAGAAGACACTTTGTGGCATAACTGTCATTTTTCCACCCTGCCGGTTTCACCGGAAATGACCACAACTTTTGATTTTTAAATGAAACACCCTGCGTATTATTATTTTTTTGGAATTCTTGAAAAACTCTGAGTACCGTAATACTACATTAATGACATTTCGACTCCATGAAAAAAAATTGGCTCAAAATTTGTTGGTGCATCTAAGCGGTATGACCAGAAGAAATTGCTTTTGGGCATATACACGGATTTCTTACAACATCCGCTATTTTATGGTAGTACTCTACCATTACGGTTAAATGAGAAAAAATTAAGTTCTGTTAAGAAACTGTTCAAGCCGATGGCCCACGAAATACACATTATCAAATTTTTATATTCGATTTCCTTTTTCTGACATCACACCTGTTCATTAAAATCAATTTTTTCTGATCATGGCACTCTAGATGCACCAACAAATTTCGAAGAGTCGAATTTTTTTCATGGATTTGAAATGCCACTTGTGGGTCATAAGTTTCATTCAGATAATCCATAACAACGCGGTGGTTATGGGACGGAGCTCCTTGTTGCTGGAAATACAACAATCGGTATTGTGCTAGAGGAACTTGTTCGATTTTTAATTTGATTTTGTAAGAATTCGAGATACCTTTATCCTGGCATCGTATATTGGAAGAATATTGGGCCAATGATTCTTGTTCCATAAATAACTGCCCGTACATTAATCCCAAATCTTTATTGAAACATCCCTTGTCTAACCAATCTTTGATTTTGTTGGGACCAGTATCTTACGTTCTGCCGGTTGAACATCGCATTATTTGTGAAACGTGCTTCAATGGATAAATGGATGTTGAAGGCAAAATTATTGTCTCTTTGAAATTTATTAATTAACCACTCGCAAAACACAATTCGCCTTGCAGAATCTCCATACAAATGTTGGTGCAGATTGTACTTTAACGAGCGGTAATTATGTTTATTCAAAATTCTTCTTACTGTTTCCCTATTTGATCCTAGTCTTTCCGCTAGTTCTCGAATAGATGCTGATTGATTGTGGCTGACGGTTCCTAGTACATTAATCTCCAACTCGTCATTTACAATGAATTCTTGATTTTGGACACGTGGCTCTCACCCGCACTTTTCTCTCTAATTTCTTGAAATAATGACGAGACGGTTGTCTTCTTTCAGGAAATCTCTGTGCATACATTTGACCTGCAAGCACAGAATTTCATGTTAAGAAATATCAAGGATTGGACACAAATCTTTCTCTAACAATAATTGTTTACAAATGTCACCTTTCCTTTGCTTTATAATATTGTATCAGATCGTAGTACAAAGACAACTATGTTAAAGTTCAATAAAAATTATTTTGAAAGTGATTTTTTATTTTTTAGTGGGGTCGATCTGGCATTAAAAATGGCTTGAAACGGACTCGTTTTTTCGAATTTATTTTTTGTGATCTTATGAAGTTGATCCCCTTCTATCATCCGGGAAATGTTCCGGTCGAACTTTTCGCGAGGAGGGGGGAGGGAATTTACATGTAAAGATAGGGAAAATCAGTTCTTCAGACATAACTCATTTAGTTTGATTCTGATCGAAAAAGTGTATAGGAATAAAATGAAGAGCTCGCAAATGCACGTACTTAATTTTGACTCGTCGAAATGGGACCAGCGGTTCTCGAGATATTGCAATTTGAAAGTACGGATTTGTATACGGATTTTTAGCTGCGGCAGGAACGTACCGAGAGCCGTCTGCTGCCGATAAGTCGCTCTGGTTGATTGCGAACACAGGACGAATTCAATTATTTCGATCAAATACTTACGAGACAAAGAAACGGCGGTAGTAGATGCGCGGTAGATCGACGTGACGTCAAACGGACTTTCGGAAAATATTTCAATCATCTGAATTTTGGAACCTAGAATATTTTTCTCGCAGATTGGAGCAAATGAGAGACATGTCTAATGCACGAAACGGCAACTGATGAAATGTCTGTCGGACGGCTTCAATTATCCCCTTTACCGAGAGGATGACGTTATCTGGGTGGAGTCAGATCAACTTAGAAAATATTTCTATTACCTCACTTTGATACTTAGGATATCTCGTGTAGATCGGTACAGGACAGACGGGTTCCTTTCCGTGTATAGGGGCCAATTATTCACTTTGAAGGGTAAGTGTGGGGATGTTTTGAACTCAGCAAAATGTGCTCTATCTCTCATTTCACTATATCCGTCTAGATTTGGGACACCCTGTACATATACAAAGTTTAATCAAAACGCGTTAAAAACTACGGGAGTGTACGTATTGACAATATCATGATTATGATCAAAGAAGTTATAGGGTCCCCAATTACCGCTGAGAGTTAAAGAAAATCCTTTTTACAAGCAGGTTATCAAAATTAATTTTTAATTTGTTTCCCCATGTTTTCATTTTGGGGAGAGATCACAGTACTCACTTGAGGAACGGCAAATTTTCTTAGGTAGAGAGTTGTAGATAAGAAAGTGATATTTAAAAATGGTTTTAGAGCGCCATGTGACTTAAAAATTAAATATATATTATGAACTTATGTCTTGCAAAACCACGGAAGACAAAACATAAAACAATTATGTGTAACATATTAGTCTAGGCGGTATCTGTTTAAAATCACCTAAGTTTGGGCGAATCAGGTAGTATGGCAGATTTTTGGCTTAATAATAAGAAATGATAATTTCACTATGCGCTAGTTTGAAAACGTGGGCGTAATTTTTTATTAAACAAAATGTGAAGAAATTCCTAAAAATTCTGTTCTTTTCTTTCTATTTTTTCATATATCTTTGTAACTATCGCTTTTAGAGAAAAGTTACAGAAGTGAAAAAAGTTTTGTAATGAAACATACAATCAGATGCAGTTCATTTTTACTATTGCAAAAATAGTAAAAATCGCAAGAAAAGTGAAATAGCAAGTTATTTGTGGAATATTTTTCAAGTACTTATATTATACGTAGGACCTTCATACTTGGCTAAAGAAAACTTTTTAATATAGTAAATATTCCCTTAAAATTTTATCAAGATCGGACTTTTAGTTTCTGCATAATAATTTTGCAATCTAAACTTCGTTTTTAATATTTGTAAATTTTCAAAATGTTACTGAGGCTAAGCTAAAGCATTTAGAAAGTTGAACATTTTTGGACATATAAAAGAGGAATCAAATTTTCAAATCCATTTTGAGATATTAAAATCCATTAAGTAGGAGAGCCTAGGGAATTGTTTAAAAATTTGGCAAATTTTTTGCTTATAAACAAACGCAATAACTATTTAAAAATTTTCAACGGTCACCACAATAAAATTGTGAGAGGTTAGGTACTAAAATTGGTTCAAAAACGAAAATTGAGATAACATCAAATCTTTACGTTTTGAGGTCCTAGGAACCCAAAAATTAGTTTTTGAAAAATGTCTGTGTGTGTGTGGATGTTTGTGTGTGTGTGTGTGGATGTGTGTGTGTGTGTGTGTGTGTGTGTGTGTATGTGTGTATGTGTATATGTGTGTTAGTACGATAGCGCCGAAATTACTGAATGGATTTGAATGAAACTTCGCATGTGCGTTTCTTTAGTGCTCCAGAAGATCTGAAAAGGTTTTGGTTGAGATCGGATTACGTTTAGTGCCGGTTTGGCGCAACAAGTTGTTTGTTTTGTAATTACTTACAATGTTCAATCGAATCATTGAAAAGTAATTAAAATTCTAATTTTAACGATATATCACACTGTCACCCTTTCGATTTGGTTTCCGTGAAAAAAATTAAAAACAAAGCAAATGTGAAGCATAGATCGCATTTCGCATGACATGATCGATGCGCGTAGCCGTTACGTCGTGAAACTAGTCACGTCACGTGTATTCCTATTCAACAACAACTATACTGCTTTACTGTCGCATTTAATTTCAAATATTTTGAATTGGAGAACAGATTTGGATAAAAGTTTGCATGAGGGTTTCATCAATGTTCTAGAAGATCTGAAAAGGTTTTGGTTGAGATCGAATTAGGCTTAGTGCTGTTTTTTTAAATATATACAGAGACAAATCAAAAAATTAGACTACAAATATTCCTCTAAAATCTAGTAAAATTACTGAAATGCAAGCTAACTAATGTTTATTTAACAAAGAGTCATGAGCGATCGGTTTGCAATGAGCAAATTTTGTCGATTGTCGTTTATTCCCCGCGCTATGTTTTAGTATTTTGTCATCCGATACGTTGGTGTCATATCACATATAAGATTTCGGCATATTTGCAACTTTTAGTGACTGTGTACAAGTGGATTGTCACAAACTTTAAAGGTAGGTGTAACAATAGCAATACCATATGCTTTTAGTATAGATTATCACTTTACCAATTTTCAGTTTGTTACTTTACGAATCTGTAATGTTTATAGTACTAACTAAACTTTCTTAGTTGTTCAAGTGATGTTAAACTTATTAATAATATAAAAGTATATTATTCAACGAGCGATAATGTAGCAAACTGAATACTATATTTTATCTACGATTATAACAATTAATATTAAATTGCAAGTATACAGAAACATTATTTACAAAATAAATTAACAGTTAAACGTCAAACTAATCGAATATGTCAAATCGCCTTCCTTTCCTCAATAATAATAATGAACCATTCCATTTCACTGTATCGGAAAGGTGATTGGCTGTATCTAGTGAATTATGCAACTCCCGCTTATAATCCACGCTATTTGTTATGGATACTATTACTTGTTCAAAAGCATGATTAATAAATAGATTATGGCCATATTAGAAACTAAATAGGTTATTAACTTCTGGGTGTGTGTTAAAGTTGGAAATTTAATTACATATAACTTAAAATTTCAAATTTTATTTTTTTCCATTTTTGGTTTTTTCTAAAAAATCAAACACAGAAAATGATATGTTTCAAGTATTATTTTCTCGAATATTGTTAATAACTTTTTGGGGAACTTACTTACGTTACTTTGCAAAATAAGATCTGATCTTATTTTTAGTTTATTTAGTTCATATACTGAAGAATAGTGGGAATTTATTACAGTAATTGGGAAAATTATCTTAACATAGTATCTTGATATCTTTTGATCATTCTTGGATCAAAGTAAATGCTTTGGTTACATTCTGCTTGCAATTTTTGGTAACATTTATTTTTCTATGCACAAGACCACGAAGAGGGTTCAACTTAGGAAGACGAAGATTTCTTCTATATAAGATCTGACAGCAATACAACTTCCATCTGCAATAATCACCTTGTCTGGAGGAGTAGAGGTCATCAATATCTATATTTGGAAAATATTCCATGACAGCCATTAGCTAATGTGCCACCATCTTGTCCGAAAAACCATCACTTTGGAGATTCTACCACCTCAACTATCAGCATAGAAAAGGTATATGTTCGTCTGTCTGTCTCTAAGTTGTCTTCGAACTCAACAGGTTACATTTCATTTGATCTTAATGTTTCATTAAAGTTAGATACATTAACTCATTCAACTAATTAAAATAATAGTAATTTTGTTTTTTTATAAAAATGTGCTTTTGTCAAACTTTTATTTTTAATGTAGGTACATACTTTAAACTGCTGTGATATTTTTTCCACTTTGATTGTTACAATATATTGTTTGTTTTGAGACAGTCTAGTTTTATTTCTCCGTTTGTGAGTTTGAAATTAAAACCACCAACCATATTGAAATTATTTTAATCTCTTGTTGAATTTAGCAGTTTAAATTCGCAGCTAATATTTATATTGGTTGCGTGGCGTCCAACGCTATCTTATAGCGTTTATGTTAACTGCTGGAATCAATTAAAAGATTTTTATTATTTTTGTCAAATTGCGCACTGAAAGCGTCCTGTTAGCAAATAGTAAGTCATAAACCAATTTGTTTTCATTTGTTAACTTTTAAAATCTATACTTACTCACACACACCGTATAAACCTGAACAGCCGACAGGCATTAGTAAAAGGATTTGGATAAAAATTTGCATGAGTTTAGTGCTCCAGAAGATCTGAATAGGTTTTGGTTGAGATCGGATTACGTTTAGTGCCGTTTTGGCACAGAATTTAATGCTCTTTTCGGTTTCAAAGGTCCACCGGGTGGGGAGGTTCCAGCCGCTTCCAGTAGCTGCCGATTTTTTAAAATATATTTTGAAAGTACTCGGAAAGACGCTTCTTTAAAAAAACCATGATGATTCGTTTATTATTAGAACCTGTGATATGATAGGTCAAAGTTGAACTCAATTTATTTCATCCTATATTATTTTGTACTGCTTTAGGTCTCTAATATATTTTTTAAATTTTTTCTGTGTTTTAGCAAAAAATGTTTTAGACAAACGTTATAGGTCTAAATGAGTACTATCCAACGATGTATCGCATGCACATATCTGATTCGAAAGTCTTTGAACAACCGCCATTCTTAAAAAAATAATAAATGTTTTAGACAAAAGTTAGCCCTACAAATTTTGAAACTTTTGAAAATTGTATTTCGAATTAAATATGTACATGCGATATATCGTTGGATAGTGCTCATCTAGCCCTATAACTTTTGTCTAAAATATTTTTTGCTGAAGCGCATAGGAAAAATTTTAAAAAATGGCGACGGTTCAAAGACCAAAAAAATATTCAAAATTTTATTTCGAATCAAAGATGTACATACATGTGATACATCGTTGGATAGTACTCATCTAGACCTACAACTTTTGTCTAAAACATTTTTTGTTAAAATACATAGAAAACATTTAAAAAATATATTAGAGACCTAAAGTAGTACAAACAATATAGGACTAAATAAATTGAGTTCAACTTTGGTCTATCATAACACCGGTTCTAATAAATGAAGCATCGTGCTCTTTTTTAAAGGAAGCGTATTTCCGAGTACTTTCAAAATATATTTTAAAAACAAAAATCCGTTAAAAATTTTCAATGTTATTGCGTTTGTTTATAAGAAAAAAAATTTGCCAAATTTTTAACAATTCTCTAGGCTCTCCTAATTAACGGATTTTAATATCTCAAAATGAATTTTAAAATTTGAGTCCTATTACTATTTATATTTACTATTTTTGTAATAGTAAAAATGAATTTTTGGATTCGCAACCAACTGCATATTACTTAAAATTTAATTACAAAACTTTTCCACTTTTATAACTTTTCTCTAAAAGCGATAGTTACTGAGATATATGAAATAATAGGATGAAAAAAAACGGAATTTTTAAGAATTTTTTCCCATTTTATTTAATAAAAAATTACGCCCACGTTTTCAAACTAACGCATAGTGAAATTATCATTTTTTATGATTTTTAGGAGCGACTAAGTTAAAAATCGGCCATACTACCCGATTCACCCAACCCAAAATAAATACCGCCTTGGGTTATATTCCAAATGATATAAGTAGACTGCTAAGTATTTCAAGCTAAAGAGCAAAAAGAGAACAAAAATTATTTGACAAAACACAAATATTTATTAGCTATAAAATATTAATATAAGAGTAAGTATTAAAAAAATATTATAAACAAAAAGTTTTGAAGATGCAGGCATATATCAATTGTCCTGAAATATTGTGGCCTTAACGGCTCTATATTACATTTGAAGTTAGCACAACGTAAAAAAAAGGATTAAAAATTTCATATCAGAAGGAAAACGTAAAGAGACTAGGTAATTTCTTACTAGTGTACACTTAGTGTTGCTTGAATAATTCCTAGATATTGTCTTTCTCTAGTAAAGAAGTCATGAAGTCATCAGATTCGTAATCAGCGACCCCAAACGAATTAATTATGCTATGTTTCAAAATTAAAACAGTAGTTAATACTTTCTCAAATACAAAAATTATCGATTTAGTGGTATTTCCCACAACTTGGAAGTAAGAGCAAGTGTAGGGATTAAATAATAGAAACAGAAGAAGATACCCTTTACTATAAAAATCACCCATAAAACAAATATCATTATGTATGACATTATTTCTAAGTTTTGAATCTTTTTCATCTCTAGGTACTGTACTAAAATATTATATGTTTTTGAACGCAAATTATTTCAAAATAGCTTTAATTATGTTCACGTAGGGGTAGCGATATTAAATTTTTATGTTGATTATAAGTGCTTTGATCAACGGATGGTATTCTCCAAAGCGTCACCAGCAGCAATGTTACATGAAACGCTGGAGGCGGCGGCGAACCTTTGTCATTTTCCCTTACTGAAAAGCAGGGAACGAGCTACATAATCCGATTTTGCTTATGGGAAAATAATTTTAATGCGCGCTTTCAATTAAGATCTTGTTTGAGCTTTTTAATAAATTCAAGATTAGCTGTCAACGTTTTTATTAAGAAATTCGCCAAATATCCACTCATGTCTAGTGGTTCTTGCCACGACTTAATTTAAGGATTTTTATTAAATTACTTATTTAATTAATTTTAATGAAATCAATAAAATATTTACTGAAAATTAGTCCATAAAAATTTGACACTTATAATCAACACACAATGGATCTATTTAGTCAAATGCTCTTGAGGTATACTACCTATACGTGAAAAATCGTAAACTATAACTGTTGTTCATCCAGAAAAAACGATGGTCGAAAAATGTGAAAGTAATTTACTTAAGAAAATGCAATATAGTCAGATTATCCTGAAATGATTTCTTTGAAAATATTTGGTATATATAAAGATAATTGCAACTTAAAAAAAGAATCGATGCAGGAAGTTGTAAATAAAATAAACGATAAACATTTATTACAGCCGTTCAATCTAGTGGATATATTAAAATCAAACAATTTAGAATTTATTTAAATCTGTATGAATATATTGAAAAAAATAAAATTACGATATAAATAGTAAGAAATACATAAATTTGTAATAATATAGCTATAAGTTTCCTATGTTTTTGTCCTGTGTTAGTCCTTCATTCTTACCGCGGTCCAGTGTTGTGTTGTAGATGCCATGAGGGACCCCTTGGCAAATCTGTGATCCCTGTTTACATCCTGGAAAAATATTTAAAAAAATAATAATTTGTGTATATGAAAGATAGTTAATAACTATCATTACAGTTTAATTAGGAACATATTGATCAAGTTTAGTTTAATTTAAAGTTAAGTTTAAAAGAAGATTATTACTTACCATTACTTACCGAAACTATAGGATCCAAATTTCGAAACATTGGTGCTGTGCGAATGGCTAAAACTCCCACAGCCATTTACTACGATTATAGATAGATATAAAAATAATACCTAAAATATGGAATGTCTATGCTGACTATAATGTATATATATAAATAGAATAATTGGAATTTTTTTTTAAGATATTCATGACAATAGTTATTTACTTTCAATTCTGCATTTAGAACTAGCACGTGGATTTTCTATTGAGACCCATGTCTCTGCAAATAATTTCATTTTCGCACATATTTATTTCTTGCTGCAGTAGTTTTATATTGTCATTTGGCAGAAAGAAAATTAGAATAAATTTGGTTGTATCTGACATCCTTGTTAAACCAACTATTCGAATTTGAAGGTTAGCCAGATACTTATTGCCTCTAATTATGAAATTGAATAGTCTACACTGTCAATATTTGAAGGAAGTAAGCACTTGTAGCATATAAAAATGCCACATTATTTTCAATAGTTAAACTAACCAACCAAATCTTGCGAAATAGGTGGTGACGCTCTACAGAGAGGTGTTTCGCTTAATCTCATATTATGTAGATGTTTTCTTAACGGACAGTGTCCAGTCTGGATTCCCGTTAAAAAACGTAGGTTCCTTCTGGACATTGCCAAGTAGTCTATTGCTGTAGACATGTTGGGATATTCTAGTAGTTATCTAGCAAGCTGACAGACAGCTATTTGTTTCATCCCACAGCTTCTTGAATTCATTGTGGGTGTTCTCTTTAATTATTTGTGTTATCGCCGTGATCGGTAACAGACTGGACGTATGGTCCAAAGATACTTATTCCTGCTGCCTTCTTGGCCAGTCTGTCGGCTACTTTGCTGGCACTACACTGTGCATGTCCTTTCACCTAGCATGTTATTCATGCTGGAGGCACCCACGAGTGCTTGGTGACATTCCCATACTGCTCCTGTGGTGATTTTGTAACTTTTCAGAGCTAGTAATGATTGCCTACAATCTGTGTAGATCCTGATTGTTTTGCACGTAGTTTGTCTACGCACAATCTCTTATGCGGATATGCTTATGCCTGCCAGTTCCGTCTGTACTATGATGGCTCTCTCATCCATAGCCCATTTATATTGGATTTGCAGACTTCTGGAGTACATTCCACATATTCCCCCATCCTTCTTTTTTGATCCGTCTGTGAAGATGTTAATCACACCTTCGCCAGCAGCCTCGTTCTCACTATTCATATATATTATGTAGGGCCTGTCAAAGATAAACTAGGGGAAATGCCATCTGTACACATCTGTAGAAAAGGCGTCTTCCTGACGCCCTCATTCCTCAGGCGACTACCGGCCTCTCCACAGCCTACATTTGGTTGTACGTCAACGAACTTGAGGCGTACTATTGTTCTCAGAACTAGTTCGCCTAGATATATGTTTAGTTGTGGCAGACACAGCATTACCTCCATACCTCTCGTTCTATCCTCATTTTCACGCGCTGAAACCCAATTTGACAATAATTTTTTGTAACAAGTCAATTCTCCGCTAGCACCCCTTTTATCTTCTATTTCGAATTGAAATTGCAATTAAAAATCCATCACTACCCTTATGTATTTTGATGCGCTGAAATCGAATTTGACAAAACATTTTCAAGTCGAGCCAATTTTTCGGCGATGGATTTAAATTTATTAACACGCTTTTATTAGCTTCACCTGTATGTTTGCTTGTTTGTTTGTATGGAACGGAATCTTTGAACTTGATTCTCACTCCTCTATAAAATCCTTATTTTACTATAAGGAATGTAACCAGACTGCAACCTATGTGCCCCACCGAGCGCTGAATTACAAGTTACAAGCCTGGCGCGTTAAGTGTAATAATTACATATTACCATCAAAACGCTAATGCTTCGATTGCAACAAACACCAGCCGAAGGACTGATCCTACATAAAGGAGCTCTCTTGCCAGCCGTCACACACCACTTGCAGACTGCAGTTTCGAGCTGTTGGCTCTCGTCAATGCAAGATAGGCATGTGACGACTGGCACGAGGATCCTTTGACTATTTGGTATATCCCGGTATTTTTACAACACCGACATGTAAAATAGTCAGCAGGCGCCATCTAGCGGTCCAGTGTCTGTTGCAATCGAAAAATAAATAGCCTTACTGGGCTTAGCATAGTTCAAATGTGCTTTTAGAGGGCGGAATATTAAAACACAATATTTTTAGTCGCAAACTCCTCTATAAAATTCTTATTTTACTATAAGGAACGTAACCAGACTCCAAATATGAGTTGAAAGGGGATGCTAGCGGAATATTGACTAATTGGAAAAAAAATATTATCAGATTAATCAATTATCAAATTCAGATTCAGCGCATCAAATTGTATCGGGGTGGCACAGCCTGGTTAAGTAGCAACCCTTGGAAAATTATTTGGTAATTGTTAATAGCAGATAATATTCTTGGAATTCTTTAGAAGTTAATAAAGTTTCAACTAGCGTTAAGATGGCTGCGAATTCCTCAAAAGAAAAAAATTATTGCCTACTACTTCATACAAATGCCTCTTTACTGATTTAATGTTGGCCTTCCAAATACCTCTGCGATGAGGGATGCAAAAGGAGGATGGACTTTCACTCTATATTATGTAAACTTAATTCGGAGTCTATAGTACGAATGTATTCACTCGATTTATTTATATGACTGATGGTCGAGAGGTAAGCGCACTTGCTTCTCACCCAAAAGTTCCGGGTTTGATCCCTGGTCGTGGCAGTGGAAAATACTGTGAGAGGGATTTTTTCATTATACACAAATATTGGGGTGTGTCCCTTGTCTCTAAATGTGTAGCCCCCTGCCACACAAGGCGCTTCTAGATAATAACTTCATTATTGAAGGGATACGTGAAAAGTTGTGGGATGAATTTTTTTTGCAAAATAGACTCTTTGAACGAAGTTTTATCTAAATTTTGTCAGAACCGCTGAATTTCGAGATTTGCCCTTCAGGATGTTAATAATATATTTAAAATAAATAATATACATATTATAAACAAATTTTTAAAATGAAAACCTCCAGCTGCCACACATTTTTGTTGATGTTTATTTAAATTGCTAATATAATTTCTAATTAGAGCAGGATTATTTTTCATTTGGTCATTAAATGAAGAATTCGCTGATATAAATTATCTCTGCTATTCATTGGGACCTTCTAAACTCCAGTTTTAAAATATCCTCATAGAAAATCTATGAAGTTAAAATCTGATGATCTAGTCGCCCAAGAATGAGGTCCTCCTTGTTCGATCCATATGTTTCGCTACTGATTATTCATATGGTTTCTAACTTCAATATCGAAAAGGGGAGCTCCATGTTGCTGGGAAGTATTGCATTAAACCAGGCAAAATATTCTGTAAGGAATCTAAATAGATCTCCGAAGTTACCCTGCCTGTTATATAGGAAAATTAGGTTTCTGTTAATCACACTATACCAAACATTTACTCAGAACTTATGTTGATTGTATTCGCTTCAGTTATGTGAATTTCTTGAATTAAATACTTGATCCGCGGTAAATTGGGTTTCGTGTGTAAATATGAAAAGTTTGATATGTAGTCGATCTGTGATAAATAATTCTCTCACAAAATTGTAAACTATTTATATTGTCAAGCATGTCAAGCCTTTGTATGTGCTGGATATTAATACAATACGTCAAGGCGTCCTTGAATAATATTATTGATTAATATCTTGTTTTAAACATTTTCAACAATATTTTGTTTCAATTTTAATGATGGCAACTTGTCGTGTTCCCTTGAATAGCGAAATACAGTTGAAAATATCTGATGTTTTGATGTCCTTCTGTTAGGAAAATGCATATGATTATTAAGTTCTAATGTTTATGACAGTAAAACATAGAAATGTTAGTATACTGTGCCTGCTATAACTATAAGAAAAATAAAATATGTGGAAAGTAGCGGTTTTCATTTTGAAAATTTGCTCTAAGTACATGTAATTTCTTTAAACTTGCTTTTGTAAAGATATTATTATTATTATTATTACTTGTTTGGACTACTTATGTAATAATTTTTTTTATTTTCCCCATTTTGCCAAATTCGATCGCCTGTAAAAAAAACTATAAAAGTACAACAAAACATTTAATCATATAGTTTTGCTCATTACTGCCAATTGAATTTGTGCATAGTGTGATCCTTTTTACAGAAATCCGAAAAATAAAATTTAAAAAAGTCCGGCACTGAAGTTTTTCAAAATTCAACTGCGATAAGTGTACAAAGTTTATAAAATTTGAACAAAATCCGAACAATGGTAAAGACGTTCTGGCAAAATAAATTTGGACCAAAACCAGTTTACTCCCTGTATCTCAGTAACCGCGACAGAAAAATGTCTATTGCTGTTCTTAAGTTCCTCTATTACCGCCAGAGATATGTACAGTTCGTCATGAATCGCCTTGTATATATATATCCACGTTAGTCTCATGCTAAAGTTTTACGTTGGGAATAGGTCCAATCCAATTTCAAACAAATTGTCAAGTGACCGTTAAGCGAAATCTTGGAAATCCCAGCTGTCTTGTGGAGCAACTGTAAACATATAACTGTGAGCTCTGAGGATTATCTTGTGATCGATTTCAGACTTCCCCGGATAGCAATTTTTAACAGTACCTTTAATCTTTCTAACAATGTGTGTTTATTTCTTCTCCAAATATATGTGTAAGGAAATGTATAACATGCAATTGACCATACGCAAGTAATTTTTGGCTGTGGTATAAATTTTTCCACCTATGTAAAATATATTAAAATATGTTAGTATCCTTTATACTAATCGGAACGTCCCTATTTGATTGTTATAAATTTATTTTATAAGTTATAAACCAGTCCGTCAACTGCAAATTGACCATTGCACGTAATTATTGACAGCATTTTCAGTTGAATACTACTAACATAAATAAACCGGTATTTTAAATTATGCGCCATTATGCTCGCACCTAATTAGTAGGATATCAAATAATTCTTTCACCGTTAATTGGCTGATAATTATATCCTGTTCTGATTGTTGTTTTTGTGGTTCAATATTTTTTTTTAATGGATATCAGTTAATAAAAGTTGTAAACAAAGAATAACGATAATTTCAGATCAATGTTCAGGAATTGTTTAAAGTTAAATCTGCAGTTAGAGACAGGTATACAATTTATATATGTGGAGTTTACGATTTGTAGGAATGTTGCCAATATAATTCAATATATTATATATAGAAGGCAGTACTGAAAATAAATTTATATGCATATAGACAATTTAACCTTGCAAATACTTTCTAAACATTACCACTAGTAATGGAATCATAATAGGAACGCTCCCAATAGGTGCTTGCCACTAAAATGAGGAATAATTATTGGGTGACCGCTTTGTTTCTGCGACGTCCTGGTAATGTGAGGGCGATGTTACGGCATGATAGCCACGACTCTCCCAGAACTTTATCTTATAAAATAGTGTTGCTGCGACTAAGCAATTTTTGTCTCGGAAATCTGCCTATGGTATGTATCTATATTGTTATTCCGACTGTATAATTTTATTTTTACTGTATTACTGCCAGAATAAATGTTGGATTATGTATTGTACGATCTTAACCCAAAGCGTAATAACAACCTGTAATTATTGTTATATATGTAACTATAATTATTAAATAAATGAATAAAATGTTAGTTCATATCCACAAATTACCAGCCAAACGCGTTGACCACTGAGCTAGGAAAAGACAGTTCGCTGGCTGAAGTTTCAAGTGTTAGACGTGCCTTACCGCTACCTGTTCCGTTCAGTGACAAAATAGAGATATTAGAATTATTTTCTGTAAATCGATATTATTACAAAATATAGTTATTTTGACATCATTACGATGCATCCATTTAGCACCGTTCCCTCACTCTTGCAATAGTTAAGGAAACAGTTGAAGCCGTCCAACATTTGAGTTAACCAGAATCACTCATCGACAGTAGAAGTATCTGCTCCTGAGATCCAAATCTAACCAAGGTACCGGTATTGCCATATATTACTTTCGAACTGCAGTATTTTGGCAAAGTTCGTAATACATCATTAACCGGCGGCACTTCCGCCTGGTGGCTTCTCCGTCTCTTATAATGAAAATTTCATTTTAGGAAGGATCCGAGAACCCGTTCAAATTCATTCTGTTCCGACCACTCCACCGCAGCAGACGTGCCTGACCAAATTAATTCTGCAGCGGACAATGCAGACTGTAGCCACAGGAGGTAAAAGTAAGTCCATAGGAAGTAAGTAAATTGATAGATAAGTTGGCTAGTACAAAAACCACTGATATCGTCCGCATGACCGCGTCAGGGGATTCATCAAGTCGAGCTCGTCTACCAGGGTCCAGCAACTTTTCAGCTCCGTTCCTGTGGACTGCAGTCAGAAGCAATATCAGCTGACTTGGCCTGTGATATTTAGCTCTCGAAACTCACTGTTATTGCTGGCTGGATTTTTATAGCTTGGAGGTGTCTTGATCACACCCACGGTGTTCTTGATACACTGAAAAGTTATGAATAACTTTACTAATCAGACTGTATCTTTTCAGGTTTATTAATCATTATTTTACTCTTTTCAACTGCGTTCCTATGGACTGCCGTGAGAAGCAACACCAGCTCACTTACTCTATATTAATCAGATTTTAACCTTTCAGATCTATTAATTATTCTGTTACTCTTTTTCAGACCCTTAGCTACTTGTTTCTGAGCTCCGTGCACTAACCAATTTCCGTGTATATATTCTCTACACTTTTTGCACTGTATATTCATGTGTGGTCTTGCTTCTCATACCTAATATCCGTACTTTGTCTTCATCCATGTTACCCCTTTACCATCTGCTCCGTTTAACCGTCTGCTCCGTTAATCACCGATCTCCTTTAACACCGTTTTCCGTTTAAACTGTTTTAACCAGCACCTGCCATAGTAACTACGCTTGCTAATCTCCGCTTGTCATAATAAAATAAACTTATTTACCGAATTGTGAGTCTAATTTCTCTGATTGACCCACTGGAGTACTGTTTCTCCACTTGAGGTACTCAGCTTAGCGTAACCGGCTTGTGGATAATGTTGTTCCAATATTTTAAACCGGAACTGGCGCCCGAGCTAAACCGCAAAGAACCGAATACCCGTTTCTCAGAATCGAGTGTCAAATAGTGACCATTTTTTCCTCGTCATCCGCTGAGGTAGAGAAAAACGTGTCACACCTCAATAACCCTCATCCAATTTCTTGTAAATTCTATAAATTCGGTCAGCCACCGCACAACTAGCGAATTTGTTTTTTATATAATCGTCTTTGTCTAATCGGTGTTTGAATAATAAATTTGACTTATTTGATATATATATTTCGAAATTGTTGCATAGATGTGTCTGATTTGCGAGGCTACTTTATATATTAATGTTTCAATATTTTGACTATCAATAATTCAATTTTTTTTTCTCCAAAGGGATCACCATATCTATTTATTAAAAATTGTAAGGAGAGGGGATTATTTATTGATATAAATAGTAGTTCCGTCGTGATAGGATATTTTGTCCCCTACTTTAAGCTGTTTGATATTAAGAAATGTATTTTGTAATAGAGGAGCTTCGGAACAAAATCGAATAAATCCACCATAAACGATTTTTGGAAAAGACGATTTTTCTATAGCGCAAAAAGTACTAGCTTTTTCGTTTATTTTATTAGTAAATACTCTTAAGAGTATCATAATAAAATTTTCTCTACCATATTAATTTTGAAAAATTATATTTGTAAAAAATATGACAAAACCAACAATGGATTTATTCGGTTTTGCTCAAAACGACTGGATTTATTTAGTGTTGCCCAAAACTTTATTAACAAGCATTAATAAAACATTATTTTTAACTAATAAAAATACTGCGTTTTGCTAACAAAACATGAAAATAAACTAAAATGGTTTCTTAACCCTATAAAATGTAAATTTTCAAAAACCTGTGTTTTATAGATTAAAAAATAATAATAAAAAAATATTTAATAAACGACTATACAAAAAAACACATATTTTTTAAAGTTTGAACTACATAATAAAAAAACGTAAATATGAAGTGCAGATTCCTCCTCCAAGGAGTCGCACTCATTACTCATATCTTCTTCCTGTGTTATTTCCTCGTTATTTTGACCTCGATTGTCACATAATAGTTTTCTGTACCATTCAAAATTTTCGTCATTCTCCCACTCTTTCCCAAATTGTTTTTCCATAAGTTGCTTTACACTTTTTATTTTTTTTTGTGGCATGTTATCTGGTAAATAGACCTCCGACAGAGAAAAATTCTTTAAGGCCTAGCCTCTTTTATAGGGAGATCTACTAACTTCCGATTGGGCTTCAAATCGGTAGTGCTGGAAGCATGCGATTGATATTTCAGTTTCTCCAATTTTTTAAATGCATGTTTTTTGTAGAGAGATTCGCCTTATGTCCGATATTCCGACAATCTTATTAAGGTAATTTTGTAACTCATTTATATAAAAAAATTTCCATTCTTGTTCTAAAACCTTTACACATCCAACTTGTCAATAATGACCGATATATTCTTCTTTAGAAGTAGTGGTTGGATTTTTCTAAATATTTTTCCCACACGCCCAAAAATTCTGCCCGCGGGCATAAAACTATGACCCCTTACAGGATAAATGATAACAATTTTGGTAATATTGTTAGAACAATACTTTAGAAGCCAAAATATTAACATATGGTTGATACGGGAATTTTTGTTTTGGCCCCCACATCCGCCGTAGAACAATCTAATCTGGTTTATGCCAGTCATGTCCAAAGGTTTTAGATAATCAAACAAATCGCTATTGCCATCTATTATGCCATTTATTTGGTAATAAATTTTGATTTTGACACTGCGGAACGGCTTTCAGGGTTTTGTTGGTGAGCAGGGTCGTAGATAAGGATTTTCTTTCTTTTGAAAATTATTAAAATAATTACACTTGTAATAAGGGCGCCAATTGGCTGATTTTCTGAATGCTTATACAATAGTATTTTGTGCAACAAGAGTGGATATGGATAATCCACTCGAGTTGTACAGTATACTTTTTCTACGACCGGATTAAGGAAAAACTACAGATAATAGTTTTAATCAAATTTTAACATACAAACTTAGCTTCTGCTAAATCTTATGCTCTAGGTGCAAAAATTTTATAAAAGCTTCAGTAGCCTAGTAGTTATATCATAGCGTACATATGTTATATGCACTACGTCCAGCATATCTCCCAAAACTTCTATTCGTTCAAGCTGGGCGATAGTCCGCTAACAAGACACATTACACAAATTAGACAGCATAATGCCCCATTTCGGATTAAACAGCCCTTACCTTACCAGACGTTGCCAATCTTCCGGCAGCCACTCTAGCCAAACTTTCACCAACTATACCTTCTCTGATACTATCCACCTTTCACTGATATTTCATACCTTTCACCCGCTTTAAATCTTTCCTGTTCCCCTCTCCTTTTGTTTTTGTGTATTTTTGTGTCGCGTTTATTGTTCCTTCGTTTCTGTTTGTACATTTTTGTCTGTAAATTCTTTCTTTCGTCACTAATATTGTAACAGTATCCAAATTTTTTATACCAGAACAATCAATATTTAGAATCACAGTTTAGGCCTGCCTTGCGCAACCCGTAGTTGAAGCAACTCGCGGACGGCACTTCGTACGAGTTATGGTGTCTTCAAAACAAACCACCGAATCTACAAAATAATAGAATTATTGGAAAAAACCTCTGCGCCCGTGACGTTTACGCCAAAGGAAAAGTCAGAGGTTATATTTTGCAAATAATATAAATCGGAATAAACACAGAAATAATGTATTTTGCTGACGTTTCGGAAAGTAATCTCTTTCCGTTTTCAAAGCTATTTTTTGGAAGAACTCTTATTTTGCTGTGTATGTCAAATACACAGCTTTAAGATTCTGTTTATGTTATTTCCATAGATACTAACTACTTCTTTTAACATTGGTAGCCAGGTTGTACAAATATGTACAGAACAATTCGATACGCACTTATCTTCATTTAATAAGATTTTTGCTGATTCTTTAATTTTTCTTTTTTTGGTATCTGTTTCTTTTGTTAAAATTTTTGCCGAGTCCCAGTTTATTCTATGTCCGTTTTCCCAAGCATGTTCACAAATCTTTGATTTCTGAATTTCATTCTTTCTAATGTAATTCTTGTGCTCATCCAACCTCACACTGAAAGGTCTGGATGACTCACCCACATAACATTTATCACATTCGCACGGAATATTTTAAATACAGTTTTTTGAATTCTGCTCCCTGTTTATCGGTTTTGTTTTTGTTAAAATAGATCTTAAAGTGTTCCCCGTTTGAAATATCGTCCTAACATCAAATTTGTCACCTATACAGCGTAGCTTTTCCGATAGTCTGTATACATAAGGAATTATTGCTGTATAATAATGAATGTTCAGGTTTTTGTCGTACCTGATTGTCCCTATTTTCAACGTTTATGAAAACTCTATCAACAAAGGCTTCAGGATATTGATTTTGTACTAGAACCTCTTTGATAAATTTGTTCTCGTTATTTAATATTATATTTTACAACACCTCTTTTAACATTTATTGACTGATTGGAATTAAAATTTAGATATCTATTAGTATGTGTTGGTTTTCTATAAACGCTTGTTTCAATTGTATTATTTACCCATCTAATTAAAACATCTAAAAACGGTAGTTCATTCCTACTTTCTACTTCTAATGTGAATTTAATAGACGGTTCCTTACTATTTATATTTTCTAAAAAACTATCTAATAAATCGACACCATGAGGCCAAATTGCAAAGATGTCGTCAACTTATCTCCACCAGACAACCGGTTTGTTTATACAATTTTGAACATGTGTGTTCTCAAAGTTCTCCATAAATATGTTGCTTAAAATTGGTGATTAACGCGGTGGTCGCAGGGTCGGTCCCGGAATGGGTACTGGGGAGGCAGTGTTTATACCATTTTTACCTTGAATAAAGACTGCGCGAATACACACTGACAATTACTTGACAGCTTACGCACTAACTTGAATTTTTTAAAACGAATAGTTGCCTATGTACTTAACACACGAACTGTGATTGGTTGATTTCATATCCATCCTAGAACGTATATGAAATATATCCGTTCAGTTAACTGGAATGGCCCACTTATCCATTCTACAGACTGTACGGAAAACAGAAAATTTACATAAGGGAGTAGAAAAAATAGTTAACCAACCAATAAATTAACTATTTCAAGTCCTACCAGGAGACGAAAATAAATAAAACAAATATTAAAATCTACGAGACTATAATTATCATAAATTTTAGGCAAAAATGTTACCATAGAGTCAAATAAAAGATGTCATATGTGGAAGAATAATAAAAAATACCTGAAAGAAGTGCTGCATACATGTATACGTTGCTGTACAAATGGTTTTGGCATATACGTGCACCTTCAATATAATATAGTTGGTATTATGAATGCAGTGATTGCGTAAAAGACAATAAACGAAAAAAAAAATTAACCATAGGCAGTTATCGAAAATGTATGTACCTATATACATAAATATATATGTATTTAAAAAAAAATAAGCCTCTATATTATGTTACTGTAAATAATTTTCTACAAATCTTGCTGTTGGTGCAAAAATATGGCTGGCTTCATACAAAAAAAGAAAAGAAAAATGGTAGTACAACCTTCACTGTGGAACAATCTAGATTTTGTATAGGTTACAGGTAATTTTGTCCAGGTGCGGCAGGATATTTTTGATTTTGGGATGCTACTGTCATATAACGGCTTACATGGTCTCCTTTTGGGCATAAAATTGCGATATCCACCATACAGAAAATCATGGACTTTTATATGAAAGATTGATTTTTAATTCTACGTAACAGGCCTAAAATTATAGAGAAAAAAAATTAAATTAGATAATTGAAAAAATAAGTACAATGAACATTTAGATGTTTTGCTGACCGTTGGTGTTTTGTGGCTTGGCAGTGGTTACGTTGGTTTTGAGAAATTCTTTTCGTACTGAACGACACCTAAAGTTTTGATAATCTTGGATAATATTCACCATTAATTGTCTTTACTGGTCGGGTACAGAAAAACTGGGAGCTACAGCTTAATCTCGTAGCAGTGAAAAACCAAATGCCTTTCTCGAATATTTGCACGAAGTAAATGACCATAGGTGACAATACCAGTCAATGGAGCAAAGAGAGTACATTTATTATTCGACCCATAATATGTCGAAATGCAGAAAACTTGTTTTTCAATTTAACTTTTGAATACTGATGTTTCTATATATTTTAGTTTAGATTATAAGAGTTTAGTTTAACTATTGTAAGGAAATTAAGGTGTTTTATAATTATAACAGTATAAAACATATAAGATTGACGCCAATCAAAATACGACATCTTCATATGAGTTGACGAAACTACTTAAAACTGATTAAGGGATTATTTTCAAAGGTCAACGAAAACAGATAAATGATGACCAGATGGAATGAGCATATACTTATATTAATTGTTATTTCAGGACAGCAAGTGATTTGAACTATTCCTTATTTTCAATCTTATATAAATATAAAATATAAAAGTTTTGATTTAATTAATTATAAGTTTGATGGTACAATAAATGATCATCCTTTAACAATATTATATGTTTTTTTTATTATTTGCATTTCAAGAAAAGTAGCAATTGAATTGCTTCAATTTTCCTCCAATTTAAACACAAAAACAAATTTCGAGGCAATATTCGTAGAAAGAGCCCAATAAATTGGATGAAATAATTCAGACTGGGCTGAAATTTTGGGAACAGGCTTATTTTTCGTACTTTAACATATCAAAAGTTCCCACCCGTAGACGTCGGCGGAGGGGAAAATATCAATTTTACTGTAAAATATGTACAAATGAAAATTATAGGTAATAAAAATCCGCACGATTTCGTTTTTTTAAACTTCGTACGACCCCTAAATTTTGACAGTTTTGCGACGCAACGGAAACGCGCGCGTTTTTCGCTAAAATCTCAAAAATGGTCATTCGGATCGCTTTAGGAAATAATGGCACTAAAGGTTTTTTGAAGAGAATTAAATTATCTGTAAAATGAGCTCCAAGTGACCTTCATACGATGAATGGTTCACGAGTTACAGCTGTTTAAAGCTATGAGCAAAAATATCTTTTTTATTATAAATTAAGATTTTCTGTAAGAACTGTGCATAACAATTTTTCAAAAATTGGTTTCGACCTAATTTTACTAGTTGATATATACATATGAGTCATACAATAGCATAAGTTGTTCGCAATCTGTAGTGACATTATTGCCTAAAGCCAATCAAAAAATAGCTATTTGTCAAAATCCACTTGAAAATGACTTTTCATGTTTTTCCCTTTTATCTTCATTCAGTAGTTATCAAAACGATTTTGTACATACAACAATATATTTGATTCCGCTTAACTTTCATTAGATACACTATATGCATACGATCTATCGTTTTCGAGTTTTTATCGATTTTATCATGAAACAAGTGTTCTGATAGCGCGCTATAAAGATGTTTAAAAATTCATATCTCTGCCAATATTGATCGAATAGAAATGAAAAATAAAAGGAAAATGTTCGTAATCAAACTTTCATTTAAACCATTTTGCGAGCCGAATGACCATTTTCGAGATTTTAGCGAAAAACGCGCGCATTTCTGTTGCTTCGCAAAATTGTCAAAATTTCAAAAAATCTATCTCGACTCCAATAGGTCGTACGAAGTTAAAGAAGAAAATGAAATTGTGCAGATTTTTATTACATGTAATTTTTATAAGAACATATTTTACAGTAAAATTGATACTTTTCGAGTTTTTTGCTAAAAACCGATCTTTTTAACAATTTTCTGTTTTCTGTTTCTGTATGTTCAAAAGTACCACAAAATAAGCCTGTTCCCAAAATTGGAGCACGTTGTGAATTATTTCATCAAAGTTTTCCCATTTACTGGCTTTTTGAGGTTCCATACAAACAATGTGTATGTCCAAACTAAATAATTTTATTCTTGGCATATATTTTGGTTTGTTGTGGAGAGTATATGGTTTTATATTCGTTTTCCTAACGACAATGGCTACTAAACCAGCTTTTTTGACAGTCAATTTCTCCAACACGATGCTGGAATACATCATTGTCGCCAGATTTATAATACCACACTGTTGTGGTCTAATTATAGTCTCTTCCAGTAGAAAATTGGTCGCCTGATCCATCCATTAACTGTAAAGGAAGGACTATTAACGATAATAGATGTACCTTGTGTACTCCTACTACGTAATCATACTTTTTTGCTGATTCTATTCTTCATGGACAAGCCATGATCCACTTCTAAACAAGTATTTTTAAATTCATTTTATTTCTTATGATCAGATTTTTCTTTTTTATATAATTCTCCTCGAACTCTCGACTTCAGAAGTATTTAAATCTATTTTTAAATTAGAATTAATCTCTTTCATCACTGTTATCTCTATGTCTTAATTCTAGACTTCAGGCAAACCAAAAGCAATCATTTTCTCTCTGTATATTTTCTAGGTGTTTAATCCCTTTTTGCAATTTATCACATCTTGTTTTTGAGTCAACTAAATCAATATTTATGTAGTTTTTAAATTTTCTATGGCATATTGTCATTTCGTCCATTGCAAAACTACGACTCGAGTATGAAAATTTTGTACTGTTGAGAAAATAGCATGACAAAATTATAAACACGCTATCTGACAATAACAGTTTAAATGACATATCAATCAAGCCCTACACCTTCATTTGTATGATTATTATTTGTCGCTGTTTTTTAACGTTCGTTATGACCTGTGCACATGAATACCATTAAGTTGGAGGAATCTAGTAAAATTTTGAAAGTGAACAAGACAAAAAGATTTTTATAGTCAATAAAGAAACAATACCATAGTAGATTTCTACCGAGAGATGTTTGCTTTTCAAATTTTCATTTATAAAAATGTTTTACTAAAAACAACTTTTTATTTATCAAGTTTAGTTCTACATTGATGAAGCGACTAGGTGAACTGAAGAGATATATTAAATAATTTACTGGTTTAAATTTTATAAGGCCAACTTACTAAGGTTGGTGTGTAATAATTAAATCGTTAAGCAGCGATGTTGTCAGGTGCGAAGAGCTTTCAGGCAAACGAACTATAGCTACCTCGCTCTAGCTGTAGATGAGCCACTAATCATGAAGGTTTAGGGAGAGGGTTAACCCTCTCGCTGACATCGGCCACTCAATTACCGCGGCTTTAATTAGTCCGTGACGGCCCATTGCCAGCTCATTAATACGTAGCGTTGCGAGCTCCCGCGAGAGGGCAGGTAAATCACTCTTGACATCACGAGCGCGCTACCAAGCCGTCTCGTGTCGTTGCTTAATCACCGAATTAATTTTAATTGCACGCTACAAATGGTAATACGGTGTGTTTTTCACTCATCCGGTAGTTGATTCATGTTTATTCAATTTGACAGCTATTTTAATACTTGTTGACACACTCATTTCATCAGAAATACTTTTGGATTAGGTATATATCACTCATTTCGGTATTATAAGTTAATAATCATGCATTTCACATTCGGCCAGAACGCACCCGAATGTGACCAATAGTCGTGTTTTTTAAACCTTAACAAAGTATATTCTTATTGGTAGCCCCTGAAGTTGAATAATTGTTGAAAATAACTAACTCACAATTTATGAAAATGTGTATTTTGAAGTATATCCACAAACAGTATATGACAGTGCTCATGCAGCAATTTTACATTCTAAACATATTCTCAGAATGTCCCAAAAATAGATATGAACCTGTGTCGTACATCAAAGGAAACATACTGTTATGTGTTTACAATCTCCAGTAAACACCCTATACGTAAGTTCAATAAATTGCAACAAGAATCTTCACAAATCACTAATTTATTAATCACTTAAAATTATATTAATTATTCCTTAAAAATAACGCAACTGATTATACTTTAATCTCATATAAATTCACTACTTTAAATCACAACTTGATACTGTTTCTTATTTCATCTTATCACTTGCTAGTCTAATATAAAACTGAACTCCGTGCGCCGATAAACTCATTATATATATCCACGGCGAATATTCTAGAATGTTCCAGTCTATCATTCGCGGCATCTTTGGGCCCTTCTCGAATTTTCTCTGAGGTAGTAGCGTAGGCGTACACATAACGCTGCACCCTCCTTAAGCCTGAACGTCCCGATCAGACAATTCAGAATCTTCGACATACTTCGCCAGTCTGTTCAGGTGCAGGATTTTCATCTTGGACTTCTTGCTACGTTGAATTCGGTAAACAACGTCATTTATCCGGATGATGACAGAATACGGTCCTTTCCAAAGTGAGCGAAGCTTCAAGAATCCCTCTTAACATCGCTGTGGGTTGTACAGCCAAACCAAGTCGCCCACCTTGAATCCTGATGAACTGACATTGCGGTCATATCGAGCCTTCATTCGGTCAACACTCCCTGTAGATGACCCCTTGGCAGCCACATCCGCTCAATCCTTCAGCTGCACCAAACCTCTACATCCTGATGGTTCTTTCCTTACAATTTTCTTTGTCCAGTCCTTCGGAACCTCTATCTTAGCCGCCTTCACTTCTGCCACATCCTGCTGTTTCTTTACATCCTCGGCATTCTCTTCCAAAGGATGCATCTGGCGACAATACCTCTTGACATGCCCAAATTCGCCGCAATTATAACAACGGATTCCTTTTGTTGGCCTTTCACCACTTTGCTGCTGCTTCAGCTCCTGTTCCGGCGGTTGCGGTTCCTGTTTTGGCTCGGGTCGCGAACTTAATTAGCTCAGTACTTGTGCGACCATTTTCTGTATGTAATTTAGCATAGCCATCACTTTCGTCGTTTCGGAGTTGATTTCCTCTTTCCATGCAGCGTTTACTTCCCCAAGGTTCCTTTATCGACAATCTTGCATCATGTGCCCTGGTTTACTGTAACGGTAACATCGGATACCTCCGCTAGGCTTTACACTTCCTTATCGATTTTTCTGTTTTCCTGGGAAACTTGTTTTGGTCATTAATTGAGTAAATATCTTATGTATATCCTTTAGTTTATTGTCCAAATTCATTTCCTCGGATTGGGCTTCTTGCACAGAGACGGCACGTACTGTTCGATGAGAAATCCATATAGGCGGCCTCTATCTCAAGTGTATGGATCGATGCCTACTAGTCTTATGCCGAGATAGTCTAAGGACCCACCCACCTGATCTCTTCGTCTTTAATGCCATCAATAAACGTGTTAACTGACAATTGCTCCTGGAACTGCCTTGGTGCATTCGGGTAAGCCAAGTGTGCCAGTCTCTCTACTGCAAATTCTCGAAAGCTCTCCCCAGCTTTTTGTATACGTGATTTCAGCTGAGTCCGATATAGTTGAGCAAAGTGTTGGTCTCCATATTTTAAGTCGAATGCAGCTTCTAAAACTTTTAAATCTTTTTGCTGCACCACTGGGATCATCTGCAGCAATTCTAATGCTTGACCTCTCAATAGTAGAATTAGTGCCATAGCCTTGTCTTTATTACTCCAGTTGTTTGCGCATGCAGCTGCCTCAAACTGTCTTTCATATGTTGACCAAGAAGTTTGCCCATCAAAGGAGGGAGGTTGTAATCGAAGACCTGGTGATACTACTGGCTGGCCACCTCTTTCCCTCAACTGCCCTTTAAGTCCTTCTACTTCTTCTTCGACCAGAATTACCTTCCCTTTGACTTCACTTACTTCTTCTTCCACTGTTCTCCCTTCGACGTCAGTCACTTTTCCCTTAATGTCACTAACTTCAGCCTTGATTTCATTTTTTATTCCTTCGGTAGCGGAAAGGATAATATCATGTTGTACCTGTACGATTTTTCTTAATACTTCTTCACGTCTCACTTGTTCTTCTTTTTCTTCCTGACGTCTTCTTTCCCTAGTTCCTTTTCTTTCTGACACTTTCTTTTTTTTTCTTCCTCCCGTTTTTCTTGTTCTTTTTTCTCAGGTTCTTTCCTTCTTGACGTTTTCTTTCTTTTTCTTCCTCGCGTCTTTCTTGTTAATTTCTATTAACGCTTATGGACATTTTTTGTTTCTAGTGCCCTGCGACTCCTGCGCTTAAATTTAAGCTTTTGAGATAGCTGATATTAAGCTTTATGATATTTACAATGCAGGAACTCATTCAGTAGTTGCCGATATCTCAAATTCAAATTGACGTAGACAAGATACTAGAAAGAAAAAGTATCTAAAAGTGTTAGTGAAATGCAAATTTAAGGTTCACTACAGAGTATTCCATAAAAATATCGATGTAATTTGAGTATTTGAGTAATAAGCAGGAGGGGCTGACTTCCATCTATCAAGCCTTTGGTGAGTAGCGCCATCGCTTACTCCAGCTGGGATGCAAAACCGAACCGGCAGCCCTAGTGCACCCGGGAGGGTAAAGCATCTTCCCCTCTGGTGTCGGTCGTGGGCTTGTTGGGCTAACCACCCACAAGTTTCTACACTCCGGTTCCTATAAACCGAAGGCAGGGCCCCCACAATCGACCCCATCCGAATAGGGGTCACGGGGAAGGTGGTGGGGCCCAACCGGATCGATTGCCTAATGACGACCGCGAGCTACAAGGACGCTTTGAGTGGACGGATGGACTGAGGGATGAGTTTTTGCATTGTTATGAAAGCGGTGAGCCCGCGCGGAGGGGGTACATGGCGCGGATGAGGTGTGAGAGGCTACCATAGCATAGCGCCTTCACGCCACAAAATCTGCGTGACTATGTATCCCACCTTCGTAGTAGGAGCTACGTAAGGGCTGCTCCTGGACCGGTGAATGAGGTGGCCGAAGAGCCGCCACATTCACCGGTTGAGGACGTGGTTCTCCTCGCTCCGCCAACTCCAGAGGGCCTAAGTACCAGACGGGGGTTACACCACATAAAAACTCCCGGGCCACAAGACCTGGCCAGAGTGGATGAAGAACTTCGTGCAGTGCAACCAGAACGGGCTTACCTCTGGCACATAAATTGTGCCGTGTATGCTGCTGCTCAACGCTTTTCTCGGGTGGAGGGGCGAAACACTGCTTCCCCACAGGAGAGGGCGGAGCGGCGCATACAAAAGATGAAAGCCAAGATCCGGTCGGCGAGGCAACACGCATCCCGTATCCAATGTGTGATGGATTATATGGCGGCCAACAAGCCGTTCACGCCTAAAGTGCGTCGATTAGCCGCCAACTTAAGACGCGCCCATCACACACTCAATGAGGCATTGCTGAGAACCACCAAACAGCACTGTCTCGACAGGATACGGATGCTAGTGACTTGCAAAAAGTCACTAGTGAGGCGGGCGAGAGGGCTTGCGGAAAATAAGCTGTTCCGCCAAAAGCCCTCGCGCCTTTTCCAACCGCCTCCGCGTGTTGTAGACAATCCGCCGACTGTAGATCAGGTGGAGAAGTTCTGGAAAACGCTGTACGAGGAGAGGCTTCCACTCAACCGAGATTCTCCTGCCCTTGCACACTTTGAAGCCTTTTGTCAAAGGCTTCAGCAACTATAGGAAGTGTGCGAACCAATAACTCCAGAAGAGGTTCGTAGAGCTCTCGAGGGCTCTAAGAACTTTGCTGCTCCAGGTCCCGATGGGATAAATAACTTTTGGTGGAAAAAGTTATCGAGCACCCACCACCATTTGGCCAGAATTTTTAATTTCTGGTTGAATGGGGAGCAGCAAATTCCGATAACCTGTCTAAACGCATGTTACAAGGTGTTTACACGCATTTTGTACATGCGGGTGCTCCACGCAGTTGAACCGGTTTACGACCGGATATATGAGCAACGAGGGTCGAAGAGAGGTGTCGCCGGCTGCAAGGTGAACCTGCTGATCGAGAGATGTGTCACGAAGGACTCCATGCAGTGTAAGCGGAACCTCTCTATAGCCTGGATCGACTACCGCAAGGCATTTGACATGGCATCGCATGAGCTCATTGTTCACTTGCTCCGATGTCTTGTGGTACCAGGCCCCGTAGTGAGATGTATTGAAGAACTGATGCCTCTCTGGAGGACTCGCTTTACCATTACATCGGGTAACGATAGAGTCCAAACAGAGTCGGTAACATTCAGAAGAGGAGTATTTCAGGGAGATTCCCTCAGCCCCCTTCTCTTTTGCATCTCACTACTGCCATTATCCGTCTCGCGCCGGAAAACCCGTGGCTACAATTGAGGTACCCCCGGCGACAGGAGGCATAAGGTCACCCATCTATTTTATATGGATGACCTTAAGCTTTATGCCTCTGGAGAGAGGGATCTCCAGCAGTCCCTTAGGGTGGTACAGGAGTACACGCAGGCTGTCGGTATGCAGTTCGGGTTGGACAAATGCGCACTGATCCATCTCGAGAGAGGACGATGCGGTGACTACGGAGAGGATGCGCAGCTCGTGGACGGAAGCATCTTACACCATCTAGATGCCGGAGAGTCGTACACTTACTTGGGTGTCGAGCAATGCTCCACCCAAGAAGTGAGTGTAGTGAAAAACGCTCTCCGCGGCAAGTATCAGTACCTACTCCGACAGATCTGGTCTTCAGAACTGTCGGGGAAGAACAAGGTGTCTGCTACAAATATTCTTGCCGTTCCGATCCTTCTCTACCCTTTCGGAATAGTGAAGTGGACTAGAGAAGAGCTGCGTCAACTTGATGTAGTAACCCTCAAGAAGATGCATCTCAATAGGAGCTTGCATCCTAAATCGTCCGTTCCACGGTTATATCTCCCACGACATCGGGGAGGCTGTGGACTCTTGGCTTGGAGAGTCTCCATAGCAGGATGGTTCTAGATGGAGCATGTAAGGTCATCAGGAGTTCGGATCCCCTCCTCTGCATGGTCCGAGACCATGAAAATGCAGAGGTAGGAGTTTTTCTCTTTAAGGCAGCACGGAGAGCAGCCGATGAACTTGGTCTCATCTTCGACGTCGAGCGGGTAAATCCCGACTCCGAGTTAGAACCCGTTCGATTAAAAGCCCACATTAGAGCTGCAGCACACAACACCCTTCTGCAGCTCCATAAAGATAAGCCATTGTACGGGGTCTTCTATAAAAATATAGAAGACCTCGGGTTATCCGAAAGGCTGACCTTCGCCTTCTTAAGGTCAGCTGGGCTGAAGTCTGAGACCGAGGAGGGATTCACAATGGCTTGCCAGGATGGTGTATTTAACACCCTCGTCTATCGACGTCGTGTCATGGGTACGGAGGTCCCTGATGTTAGCTGCAGGGCCTGCCGCAGGGCGCCGGAGACTGTAATGCATTTACTGTCGGCGTGCCCGACATACGCAGTCTCGGCCTATATTCACAGACACGATGCAGCATTACGAGTGCTTTACTGTCATCTAAGGCACTCGTATGGGATAGACGAAACACCAGTGCTGCCTTACGCTCCGGGGGATATTGAGTCCGTTGTGGGGAATGAGAAGTGTCTAATTTATTGGAATTACTCGTTTCCCACCGTCAGGCAAATACAAGCCAACAAGCCGGACATAGTACTCCTCGACCACCAACTCAAGACAATGTATGTCGTAGAATTCTCAGCTCCCGCTGAGAGCAACATTGTCTTGAAAGAGGAGGAAAAACGGACAAAATATCGAGATTTGCTCTTCGAACTCCGCAGGCTTTATCCAGGCCATTCTGTTAAAATAGTGGTACTGATTATAGGAGCCCTCGGTGGAATGAGACAGACGCTGCTTTCAGAATTAAAGATCATACCGGCATGCCGAGACTCGGCAGAGATCTTAGCCGGCAGAATGCAGAAGGCTGTCATCCTCGGTTCATTACGTCTACTCAGGGCACACGATTCACGGACCCGGTAGTCACTCACCCCACGGGCGTGGGGAGTGGCTATTGGTATTTATTACCAGCTCCCCTCTGTGAGGATCGGAGCCACAGAGTAGGGTGACTGGTTTTTTGTAAAAAAAAGTCTTTATTTATCATATAAATAAGTTTACAGATGAGAATAATAAAACGGTGGCGACGTTCGATTGCTCGCTCTTCCACGCAATCACCACACAAATATAAGCTACAGAAAATATTAGAATAACAACAAAACAAAAAGAGAGTAAAATATATAGTTTTTTTTAAGAACAACCATAAATATATTAAATACCTAAATAACTAATTAGGATTATTTAACCTACCAGTACAGTTTGCACATTTCACCATGCACTCACCATGTGCGAGATATAATTAAGTCGGGGCGTTTCGAGATGATGTAATGAATTTTTTTACCTGCCTTCTAAATTAAAAGATACTTGAAGCGTTCTTTATGTTGCGAGGTATTTTATTAAAAATTTTGACGGCTTTGTAGGAAAAGGCTTTCTGAAATTGAGCAGAGTTGTGTCTCGGAACTGAATACAGGTTACGGTGACGAGTAGGACGGCCATGAACTTCAACACATTTAACCAGTTTGTTACACAAATACGCAGGGGTTTTAAATGTGTCAATTTTATAAACCAAACAAGACATGTGTAGTTGATATCGCTCATTTAAATTAAACCATTTGGACTCTAATAATTTCTCGGTTATTCTGTCAAATCTTCTTAAACCAAAGCAATACCTGAGACAATTGTTCTGTATTTTTTGCAAAGAATATTTATCTGACTGAAGCAAGCATGGCCAAAAAACTGCGTCAGAGTAGTTTAAAAGAGAAAGAATCAGAGAATCGCACAATCTTATTTTAACTGCCGTACTAAGTGATTCTTTGTGAATATAGAGTAGTTTTAATTTGCCATAAGATTTTTGAACCAAGTGGTTAATATGAGTCTAAAATTTCATGTCAACATCCAGATAAACACCGAGATTATTACACACCATTGTAGGTTGAATTATTTTATTATTTACAATTATACGGTCGGGATGGGCAGTTATTGCTTGTCTTTGCTTACCAAAGACCAGGACTTCAGTTTTTGTTTCATTTAATATAAGTGTATGAGCGCTATATACTTCTGACAGAGATTGTAAATCAAAATTAATTTTAACGACAGCAGTACCTATATTACTATTATATGGGAATGAATAAAAGATCTGCGTGTCGTCCGCATATTGATGAATTTGACAACTTGACAGAAATGAAGAAAAATTCACTGTATATAGTGAAAATAACAACGGTCCTAACGCGCTTCCCTGGGGGACACCTCTATTAATGATTCTAAAATCTGAGCTTCGACCACAACACAGTACTCGCTGGCGCCGATTACTTAGATAATTGTGGAAAAATAACTGGGGGATTTTACCAAGGCCAAAGTACTTAAGTTTTTTAAATAGAATTTTATTACCCAAAGTGTCAAACGCCTTGCTCAAATCTAATAGAATCAAACAAGTATTCAGGTTGCTATTAATAGATCTTAATATATTGTCAGCAACATCCAGCAGAGTTGTAGTTGTGCTGTGGTTAGCCCTAAATCCTGACTGATGCGGTGGTAACAATTTTTGTGCCTCAAGGTAAACATTAAGTTGCTCATATATTATTTTCTCTAAAACTTTGGAAAGAGCCGGTAAGATACTAATGGGTCTATAATGAGCTAGTTCTGACGGATGTGGATTTTTGAGGATTGGACAAATATTGGCATCTTTCCAGGCGTCCGGAAATTCACCCGAGGTGAGACATTTGTTGACAATAAAAGTAAAATATTCAGATAACTGCGGAAAAAATAAATCTAAAATATTTACACTCAATCCATCTGCACCAGCAGCAGAAGGTTTTAATTACCTTAATATTAAGTTAACTTTGTCCTCATTTAGTGCGGTAAACTCAAATGTGTCATTAACACGGCTATGTAATTGATCATATCTATCTAAAATTTGTTGATTGATTGGATTTAAGGAGGTTTGCACGTAGGGAATCGAATTTATAAAATAGTCCATAATGGCATTGGAATCTTCAATTTGAAGGAATGAATTCTGTGGACGAAGGTTTAAGTGTTTAAGCGCTCCCCAAAAACTTTTCGGGTCAGTTTTAAATTTATGTTCTAAATAAGCTTTCTTTTCTGATTTTACACATCTGTTGACCAGATTACGCATTTCTTTATATTCTTCCCATGTTTGTTAAGTTTTATTTTGTTTGTAGCGAGTGAAAGCTCTATCTCGTAATTTTATCATTTTTTTTTTAATATTACTTGTTAACCAGGGAGCTGCGGATTTAGTAAATCTAGCTGTTTTATATGGCACGTGTGTGTCAAGAAGACAATTATACTTGTTGTTAAAAAAAGTTATCGTTTCGTTAACCGTATCCATGGTGAATATACTATCCCATCTAATTGCTGATAAGTCAATCAGAAATGCATCGTAAGCGAAGTTAGAAAAATCTCTATAAGTAGTTATGTGAGGTACTCGTTTCTCTTTTTTTAATTTAATTTTGCTAGTCACTAATGAATGATCTGATATACCACACATACCAATGACCTGACTTTCTGTAATTAAATCAGCATCATTAACAATAATTAAATCAATAAGTGTAGAAGAAATGTCCGTATTACGAGTTGGTTCAGTTATGATTTGCTTTAAATTGTACTTACTTAAAAATGTATTCATGACCCTAGAAGCATTATTATTATTTTTCATGTCCACATTGAAGTCACCTCCTATAAATATGTAATCAAATTCCGGCAATAAGTTACTCACGATGTTTTCTAGCTCTTCTACGCACAAATTCAAATTATTAGAAGGTGGTCTGTATACAGTTCCGAAGCACAAATTATTACCCGCAATTTTTGTCGTAATCCACAAATGTTCTAAATAAGTACTATTAGGAATTTTCAATACTTTTATTTTAAATGAGTCTTATGAATGAGTCTTATAAATGAATCATATAACTATTCCAAATTTGAAAAAATATATCTTTTTACAAGAAAGTTATAGACTGGCTAGTAATATTGTAGACACTCCGTATATAATCGAATTTATTCATTACGTATATTCCAGTAAATTCATTGCTATCGCTTCATCATTGGGAGAATATTGTCATGATATAGTAGATGGATACACACATATAACATCGCAAATGGTGATATTTGAACTGTTACATATAGTAGAGTGTGTGAGTCGCACGAACTTGTAAATATTTTGCTACGCAACGAGAGTACCTCCCTCCCCCGTTTTCGTGGATGCTGAACACCATCAATTCAACTCAACAAATCTTTATTCAAGTATAAAAATAAACAAATACCTCCCCAGAACCCGCCCCGCTACCGACCGTGCAATCAACACGTTCGCGGTGGCGGATTGCAAGGTCGGCCGGGTCGGGTCTGGTTTGGTTAAAAGACAAATTTTTTGTCTTAACCTAGACACCTTTTACGAACAGTAAATAAAAGCAGGTAATAACATTAGCAATATCTAATACAAAAAGATTTTAAAAAACTTAAAACTACATATTTATTTCTAGGGACTTTTCACTTTACACTTTTTTTTTAATTTTTATAGTTGACGCAGGCACCTCAGTCCAAACGAGGGACCCTCTGCGAGATGTATGAGCGCCGGACTGGGCAAGGCTGGCCTAAACTTTGATTTTTACAATTTTTGAACACCATGATGCTGATAGAATTTTTCTTTAGAGTTGTGCAACCCCCCAAACGGCAAAAAACCGCCCTCAAAAGGGGTAAACGCTTACTACATCTTTTCCACCGGTGAAACATCGCTTATCCCCCGTTCTCGAGGATGCTGAACACGGTGGTGATGTTCAATATTTTTTTTACCCCCTCCAACCCTTATAATGGCTAATAAATACCCCCAAAAGGGGTAAAAATCATTTTTTTTAATATCAACGTCATCAGATGGTCAACATTTCTCCTCCAGCCCCTCTAACGTAACGAACACCCTCGAAAGTGATGAAAATAATCTTGCTTTATATCACCGGCCAAATGTATTTACCGCCCGTTTTTCGTAAGTACTGAGCACGGGAAAAATAATTATACTTTCATTTGTGATTATAATTGTGTTTCTTTATCCTTTAGCTGAAAAAGATAACAGGTCTATCGAATCATTGATCCGGATTGCCATGCTTCACACAGATGAAACACGTTCAATCACTATCTTCTTGATCCATTGTATAGAGGTAGCGTTTTTTATGGGATTTTGATGCTGGATAATGAAAAAAAATGATAGAAAAGATGTAAAGGGGAATAATTCTGAGAAATAATTTGAATTGAATGAAACTCAGTATCTTATTCTTGTCATTTACAAAGTGAAATTTCAATTGGTTTGGTACTTACGTTTCCCGAAGTTTTCAACCAGTCACTTATTAGAATCTAAATGATAAATTATGGAATTCTTTGCCGTTGGAAAAACTAATTTTCCGGTAAAGAGTCCGAAGCCTACTCGATGAAGTGAAGGAATGCACGTTCAGCGGTACTGATGCACGTGGTGAAGCTAGAGTATAAAGGGGAATAATCCTGAGAAATGTTTTGAATTAAATGAAATTCAGTACAATATTCATGTTACTCTAATCACATTCATGAGAATACCGAGTTTACAACGTGAGATTTCAATTGGTTTGGCACTTATTTTTTCTGAAGTTTTCAAACAGCCACTTATTAGAATAAAAATGATAAATTATCAAATTATTGGCCGTTAAAAAACCAAGTTTCTGGTAAAGAGTCCGGAGCCTATTCAACAGAGTTAAAGGAATGCGCGTCCAGCGGTACTTATGCACGTGGAGAAACTAGAGTAAATGCAGATGCTCGGTTGCCGCTGCTCCACTTCTTAGCGCGAACAGATGCGTTTAAGCTGCGCGAGATGTTGTACTCTTGACAACTCGCGTAACTTTGAATGTACTCTTGTCAGAAAAACATTTATCATCACTACCGTGCTCAGTATCCTCGAAGACGGGCGGTACATGAATTTTGCCGCTAATATTTCACAAAAAAAGACTTTCACTCTATTCGGGGGTGTTTATTAGCCGTTAGCGCGGTTGAAGGGGGTAAAAAAAAACATTCAGCGTCACCATCGTGGTCAGCATCCTCAAAAACGGGCGGCATATACATTTTACCGGTGTGATAAAAAAAATTCCACCCCTTCCGTGGGTGTTTTGTTAGCCGTTAGAGGGGTTGAAGGTGGTCAGAAAAAACATTCAGCATCACCATCGTGTTCAGCATCCTCGAAAACGGGCGTTACATGCATTTCCCGGTGATATAAAAAAAAGATTTTCACTCCTTTCGGGGGTGTTTATTAGCCGGCAGAGGGGTTGGAGGGGATCGGAAGAAACATTAAGCTTCACCACCGTGTTCAGTATCCTCGAAAACGGGGAGTACGCTAAATTTCACCGTTGCAAAGATGTGATAAGCTTTTAACCCATTTTGGGGGTGATTTTTGGTCGTTTGGGGGGGGGCTGCGCCACTTCAAAGAGAAACTCTACCAGCACCATCATACTCAGCATCCTCGAAAACGGGGGAGGAGGTACTCTTATTGCATAGCAAAATACTTACAAATTTCAGCGCTTTTTCCGACTCACAGTCCACTATATTCTCCTTCACAAATATGTAAATTATAAACACTATTATAATATAATTGAGTAGTGGTGAGAGGTAAATGAAACCTCCCAAATGGTCAATTGCTACTATACACCATAGATCTCTCCATGGGCGTATAGCGACTTGCGATTCTGCAAGTACCTGAGAGCGGCGACCTTTCAGTCCTAGATGGACTTAACCTACTGTTATAATATATGATTTGCAGGAAACAACTACTCAGCGGGCAAATGCCCCGACCTGCATTGAATTACACCTTACAAATCATGAAAGAATGGTAACCAATATCATTTGTCAATTCCCTGAACAGACATAGACCGGTTTCGAACTTATTAGTTCTCATCAGTATGCCATAGGTCATGGAACGGACAAATGATAGTGGTCAACCTGCTAGTTTTATACAAACTATAGTAAATTGAGTAGTGGTGAGAGGTAAATGAAACCTCTCAAATGGCCAATTACTACTATACACCATAGATGTCTCCATGGGCGTATAACGACTTGCGATTCTGCAAGTACCTGAGAGCGGCGACCTTTCAGTCCTGGATGGACTTAACCTACTGTTATAATATATGATTTGCAGGAAACAACTACTCAGCGGACAAATACCCCGACCTGCATTGAATTACACCTTACAAATAATGAAAGAATGGTAACCAATATCATTTGTCAATTCCCTGACCAGACATAGACCGGTTTGTCAAGGAACAGACAAATGATGGTGGTCAACCTGCTAGTTTTATACAAACTATAATAAATTGAGTAGTGGTGAGAGGTAAATGAAACCTCTCAAATGGTCAATTGCTGCTATACACCATAGATTTGTAAGGTGCAATTCAATGCAGGTCGGGGCACTTGACCGCTGAGTAGTTGTTTCCTGCAAATCATATATTATAACAGTAGGTTAAGTCCATCTAGGACTGAAAGGTCGCCGCTCTCAGGTACTTGCAGAATCGCAAGTCGTTATACGCCCATGGAGACATCTATGGTGTATAGTAGCAATTGGCCATTTGAGAGGTTTCATTTACCTCTCACCACTACTCAATTTACTATAGTTTGTATAAAACTAGCAGGTTGACCACTATCATTTGTCTGTTCCATGACCTATGGCATACTGATGAGAACTAATAAGTTCGAAACCGGTCTATGTCTGGTCTGGAGACATCTATGGTGTATAGTAGCAATTGACCATTTGAGAGGTTTCATTTACTTCTCAGCACTACTCAATTTACTATAGTTTGTATAAAACTAGCAGGTTGACCACTATCATTTGTCTGTTCCATGACCTATGGCATACTGATGAGAACTAATAAGTTCGAAACTGGTCTATGTCTGGTCAGGGAATTAATTAATGGTTACCATTCTTTCATGATTTGTAAGGTGTAATTCAATGCAGGTCGGGGCATTTGCCCGCTGAGTAGTTGTTTCCTGCAAATCATATATTATAACTATTATAATATATTTAGAAAATTATTGATGTAGGTCGGTTTTTTAAAGTGCCTTCAGGAAAAGTTACAAGTTTTTTTTGTTTGTCTTCTCGTTTCTCATTACCAATTTTTTTAATGACAGAAAATTAATTGTATCCTGTTATATGGGCACAGGTGAGGAATATTTGATAAAAAATTGATAATTGTCCAATGAAAGTAAGTTATATTTCATAATTTTTTAATCATCTTTCTCTATATTTTCCATATTTTCTGTAGAGTACGACTCAAATAAAGAATTACGACTTATAACAACTAAGGCGTAATTCAGTACCTTGGAACTCGAGACAATTTTTTTCCGAGAAAACATGAGTATTTCAAAGTTCATATTTGGTGAGATGTTATTTGGGAAAGAACCTCTGAAAAAATAATCAGCCAAATTGATGTTAAAGTCCTATTACCTTTGCTTACCCAGACCTTTCATGAAGTGTACCTTAACACAAAAGAGTTCAAGTACAGAATTAATTGGTAAAAGTACAGTAGGTACTTAAATAAAACATTAAATTTAGATGAAGAATATGAAAGGATACTATATTAAGTTAAATATAACTTTTAAGTTTAAATATTTCACAATATGGTATACGACTAGTTCACATAAAATATAAATATCTAGACATATTAACAAATATAATCAATAGTAATTTATTTTTTATAAGAAGTACTATGTATTATTTCTTCAAAATATTAAAAATGAAAACAGTTGCACGCTATTTTTTCAAATACATCCTATAACATTTTTGTGTTTAACTGTCTCCTCCACAGAACCTTGCTAATGGGAGAGCATGATCAATTTTCCGCTGCCAAACTGTCGGCCCGCTGTGATAAATTTCATTTCAGTATTGTTTTCTGAAGGAAATATTCGTCATGACGAGCTGCCAACTTCATTCGCAATTCTTTTATTAGAGATCGTCGAGAATGTGGATTTATTCCATATGTTATCAACAATACAATCCTGTTATATAAGTTGTCTGCTTGTCAGTGTTAGTTATGAGAAGAACGATTTCTCTTATTCGCCTTCTTTTCGAATAAAACTTACTACTGCCTTTTGAATCATGAATAAACATATTGCTGACGTCAATTTAATCAGGTTTGTTTATTTGCTTTTGTTAAATTTTGATGAATGATACATACATATATACAAACATAAAAAGTTTCAATATTGTGTAAGAGTTTTAAGTAATTGCTTTTTATAAAAAAAAATAGATTAATTCAGTGCGTGCTGGGTACTGGGTATTTGTTACATTTATTGATAATCATTTTGTTGCTATTTCAGGGTTCAAGTACACAGTGCCGCAGTTAATGCGTTTGGTTCAATTTTCTCAATACTGTTTGAGATACATTTTTCGTACAAAAGCTAGTTTGAAGCCGCTAAGAAATAAACAATTTAATATTAACGAAACCAGTTACAGCCGAAAAATCAATTTTAAAGAAAAATTGGAAATGGCGGATTTTTGTATTTTCTTTATTGACCGTTAGACGGCAGTAAATAAATTCATGTAAATTTTAAATATCACTTCCTGTTTACACGAAAATAAATAAACACCACAGAAATTAGACAACCCCCAATTCCAGAAGCCAGGAGCATGTTCAGTGAAGACGCCAGAACCTTCCGAGGCTTGTGCAGAAGGAGGTTAAGCATTGAAAAACGCGGACATACAACCATATTATCCTCCGATAGTGCCAGTGCCGTAACTGCCGTAGCCGGGACTTGAACCCGGTAGCGCGATACCCATTCGATTAATCGCGATTGCCACCTCTCGCCTTAACTAACGCGCGGCTGTCGGCTAGATGACGATCTTTTTCTAAAGAACAAAAACATAATGTAAATACAATAGTAATATATATTTCAAAAGGTATAATATAATAGTAAACTGCAAATCCCTGACAATTTGATGAATTTCCACATTGAGCAAAAACGTTCAAAATACTGGCGCAAACGGTTCCGGATGTTCGCGTTGCTTGAGCGCTAAATTAGTTACAATTTTCCACATAAGATGTCGCTGGATCGACACAGGCATTCTTAAGCTTTTTAAGATTTATTTCAATTTTTATAATGTAATATTACTAAAAAGAAAATAAAAAGCTCTGCCGTTCTGTTGCGAACCAACAATGCATAGATAGTTGGATGAGTTGAGCTAGTATTTAGTGCTGATTATTGAGAAATAATTTACAAAGTCAGCAAACTATTTTGATTGTCTACAACCGGTAGAGGGGATTTTAAGATTTATTCTGCTTGAACACATGATTGATTAGAAGCAGTTGGTGATTTCTTTGCATGAAGGCTTCTGTGTGCGCATGCTGCTGATAGTTTTCAGCATTTCTGATTGCATGCTTGAACAATGGCTATGCTCACTCAATGAGCAATATTTTATAACTGTTTTGGCACATACTATGACCCCAGCAGAGCTACTATCGAAGTACGTGCCATGGGTCAAACTGTCAAATGTGTTAATGACTTGATTATATGATTTCAAGTGTGGCTAAAATTTGCTTTTAAGTTGTATTTGATGTTTTTGTTACTATCGGCAGGAGCAAGAAACTATTATGGCGTTTGTTTTTTGTGTGCCTAATTACTGTGCTATTAGATAAGAAACAGTCATAAGATTTTAGAGGACAGAACTTCCTTCATCTAATGAATGAAAAATCTGCTGTTAAATATACAAAGTAAGAAACAAAGAAGTTAGAAAAATAAGGGTAGTCTGATTATACATATTTTTCTTGTAATTCAGGCATATTCATAAACATGTTATAGACGATATATATTAGGATGAAATTTCAAGCTTATATTTTAAAATGTATGTATGCAATATGCGTTTAATCCATCATATTTTGTGCCAATTTTTTTTCCAAAATGCTTCTTGTCTTTAATTAGTGTTGTGTTAGATGTATCAACGCAGTTTCTAACAATTGCATTCTAACACAGTTGGTAACAACTGGTCATAACACATAGTTAGTACTTAATTAAAGTTAAGAAATAGTTTTCAACAAGAAATTGGATGGCAAAATATGATTCACTAAATCTACCTTCACTCAAATCTCAAAAATGAATTTCAATCTTCCCGTCGACCGCGCAAATGTAGTACTGTTGGTGCCGCAGGTGTTCATAGTACGAACCCAAACAGGTATTGGTCGAAAGTAATGGAGTTTCCCATTTATATCCTATGTTACTCTTTAATTTATGACTAATACCGACTAGAAACAAGGCATCTGCGCTAGCTCCGCGTCAGCTGTATGATTCATCAATAGGAGTCCATCGTTTGGGTACTGTGGTAGTATTTATTTGCGACTTAACTTGTGTTTGGTTTATGTAATTTTAAGTATGGCGAAGTAAAAATGCTAGTAAACAAGTAATTATTATTAACTCCTCAAGGGATCTTATGTGGTGGCTTTTTTAGTTTACGTTTCAGTTAAGTTTCAGTTCCAGAGTGTTTTTCTTCCACTTTAGATCTGAGTTTATACCAAGACATGCTCAGCGTCTAACTGCAAGGACAATTATGACGGAACTCAAAACGTTTCTATACTTTTTTGAGAAGCAAATGGTTAAAAGCCATTGGGAGGCAGTATTCTCTTTTCCAACAATTAACTCAAAAGTAGGTGAATCATTACTTTAGCTCAATAGCCATAAATATTTAATATCACAATTGGTATTAAGTCTCCAAAAATCATTTCACATTTAATGCAACCCAGTGAACAACACTTGCATTTTTTAATACAGATGAAAAGTTACTAAAGACACCTTTAAAACATTCCCGGCTAGTTGTATTTAATCTACTCATGACAAGTACTGAGTACAATTTAATTTTTGTGATGGTTTTAGGAAGCTGTTCCCACTATATTCCCTGAATTTCGAAAATATCTATCAGCAGTATCTACTGTCAAACTTCTTGAGGAGCAGCTCAAAACAAGTCTTCAATTGACGCAGAATTGCTAAACGAAGCAGTATTGAAACACCAGCCGGAATATAACGAAAGGATGACATTTTACAGTGTTGATTATCTTCATAAAGAATTACACTACATAAATTTGGTTTGTTTTTAAAAAACGTGGGCAAATGTACTTTATATTAATAATTGATAATACTGATAATCCACAGCCAAGAAAAAAGTGCAGTGCCGCGATGATACCAATTTATAATTGTCAGCGTTTTATATAAGTGTAAGAAATGGGGTCATTGGGTTGTGAAATTAGAAATAAATAAATTAACACCACAGAAATTAGACAACCTCCAATTCCAGAAGCCAGGGCTTGTGCGGAAGGAGGTTACACATTGAACTAATCAAGTCTAACAAAACTCACGAAAATTATTAAACTGAGCGCTTCATCGAAACTAAATGTCACTGTAATGAACCAAAATTTGAAATTAGTAGAAGAAACTCTGGAAAATTTGCAAGAAAAACTACCACGGAAAAGTCAAAATCGATTTTCTGGTAGAACAAGTAAAACAATTTGCCGTCAGCAATACGCGATAAGAACAGATTAAGACACTCTTGAAAGATAACGTTGTTTCGTACTTCTATCTTTACATGCATACAAGTTCCTCAGGAGGTCAGGAAATATAACAGTGCGGCCGGTTCGCCCACATTCCGTCTGAAGGATTTGACTTCTAGAGTTAGCCTCCAGTGCATTTGTCGCACCTTCGTAGACAGAGATATGAGGTTTCTACACTAAGGAGTTCTGTCAGCGCAAGAGACGTAAGAGTTTAGCCAAGAAATGGAAAAATTCAAGGAGTGTTGTAAATATTTTCGTGGCACACAGTTCTGGGTGGATAAATCAAGATATTTTGTTTCCTTTTCCTGATAATCAAAAGACCCCCATCTCTACTTTTATATATTTTTTAATAAGTAAACGCTATTAAATATCTACCCTGAACAATACCTACACATAGGATAATCTCTATCAATAATTAAATATTTTATTAATTTGTTCCATTCAAAAGGGGCGCGCTCCCTTAAAAAACACCTACCTCTTAAATGATTATATTTATTTCACAATTCTTTCGTAAATTCTTATATGTACTATGTTATTATTATTATTATTATTATTGTATTTATAAGTTTATATAAGTTTTAAATATATTTATTTCTTAACTTCCTCAAGCCCCTATGTGCTTTGATCTTTTTACTATTTCTGATGTATTCACATGTGTACAGGTGTATAGTGTTATCCATATTCAGAAGTTTAAAGCTAAAATATTTCAACCCTATCAAAAAGTACCCAATTATTGTGTAGGCTTTTTTACTATTTTTTATGTTTTCAACATAAGTAATATCATGCTAAAGGGAAACTCCCCTAAAAGTGAAAAGTGACTATAAAGAGCAAGTTATAAGTTCAAAGAGGGCACAGAGTGTAGCATAGTCATGGCCCGGTTAGCCCGGAATTGTGGTGTAGTGCTCACGATAAAAAAATTCAACTAGCTCAGTATCTCGGGGCGTAACTGGACCCTATACTTACGGGATGAATTATCAGTTGCTCTCGTTTCACTGGTGTGACAATAAAAATAAAACACACTAATTTATAAATACAACACTTTAATACTGCAATAACTGACCCGGGACAGACTGTATTTTCCAAATTTAACAATATAACACTCAATATGTGATTAATAGGTTATGTATTGCTATGTAACAAATGATTAAAATATATATTTATAATACCGTGTGGTAACTACCGCAGGCGTACAGAAAATAATGATATATATTAACTTAAATATGTTGAAAGAAATAAGTAGTAATTAATTCCCCAGGCGGTGTGCCAGGTTGCTTGATATGAAAAATACAGCGAATAAACTGAATAAGAGGTTATAAATGAGATGTATTTACCCACTGGAATCCATGATTTCGAGCCCCCACAGGATAGGACAGAGCTCTGACAGTTTCGTAGATCTCTCGATTACGTGAGGGGGTCCTAAACGGCGGCGAAGGTGCTCTTCGAGTCGTACCCTAGAAGCGCTGGTGCTAACAGCGTGCTGGGAGGCGTACCAAGAGCGTACCAATAACGTACTAACAGCGTACCATAAACGAACCATAAGCATATGATAAAAGCGTACACTGAACGTGCCGGAAGCGGCCTAAAATAATAAAAATCACATATCAACAGGTGGAAGGGTGACCATGGAAAACATGCTTACTGTTTATCGACTAAAATCCTACTTAGTAATGATAGTTTTCTGTCTAAACTAATTCCAAAAAATAAAACAATATCCAAAATAATAGAAAACTGCAGCTGAAAGCTTAAATTTACAAATCCTACGAGGATGGCTACACATAAACTTGATAATCGTCAACACAGCGGTCGCGTGCTCTACGAAATGTATATTGAATGAATCATGGCCGAGACGGAAGTTCTCTCAGAGCCCTCTATGTTGAAATGATGCATATGTGATTCTGTATACTTTATACAGTACAGTGGGTTGCCTATGGTCGAGAGGTATTATTTTCTACCAGAACGTAACCAGATTGTCGTAGGCTCGTAACAATCTTTAGGAGTTCATAACAAAAGGATTTTTGTTCACCTTAAAGTTGCAAATCGCTTACTGTGTAGAGTTTGAATTGAACATTGACTTGTATCTGCTATGTATGATTAAATCTATCCACTCCTAGTTTCTAAAATTTCGTTTTATATGAAATAGAAAAAAATGTCGACTAGGGTGCGCCAATATTGTCTCTCTCCCCTACAAAGCGATCAACTTCGCTACAAACCAGTGTTGCGTTTTGTCTATATAAGCATCAAATATATTATTAGTGTATGCAATATTACAATAATTATTAGTTATAGCAAATCACGTTCTAACAGTGAACACATATCGAAGTGTATGCTTCCTTAAAATTTAGGATCAGATGTCCTATTAATTTTGGAATAATCGACATAAAATAAGTTAAAGTATTTCTTCTGTCAAAACCGTTCCATTTTCGACACCTATTGTATAAAACTATTTTCCTTTAATCAATATATCACCCGATAAAATAATTCATATTTATATTTTAAAGACCCTGTTACATTCAATTATGTTTTAGTTTCAGTAAACTTACAGAAAATATTTTTTATGCTTAACACCTATATGTCAACATATATCAAATAAATTATTCCGGACAAAATTTTATATCCCAATTTATTAAACGATAAGAAAGTTGGGTATCAGCAGTTTTCATAGTAGAAGAGTCACAAGAGTGTTTGCAACCGCATTTTGAGATATAATGGGTCAGATAAGGAGGAGAAAATGTGAATGTTTAAAATTTAAGTGTAATAGGTTTACTGACGGAGAGATAATATAAAAAGTACCATAACTTCCAGGAGTTATACAGCCGCTTCTAATTTTAAAATAGCGGAGCAAAGTATTTAGCACATAAAGAGTCGTTTCAGGCGCTACGATAAGCTTAACAACGGCAATAACCTTGCGGATACTGCGAGGCTCGGCTAAACATCTCCCGTAGTGAAAGTCGATAGTTAACACGCGATAAGCAGTCCGTGGTTATGTCATGTTTTGGTGGTGTGAATGGGGTACGCTCATGACAAATCGGTAGTGTTTCGGATTTTGGTCTCGCTACAATCATGCCCAGGACGCTTACGATATTGCGGTGTTGAAGACAAATGAGAGGCAATATCCGACTGAGGCAGCAAAGAGATGAAGCTCATAACTTACAACACCTTCATTTCTCATATAGATTTCCTACACATTCGTTATCCAGACTCAACGGCAATTTAAAAATATTCTAACAAGTTTTTATTAACATATTTTTACAAATATTATTAAATTAATGCAATGAATAAATTGTGTATTTGCATATTTAAATTTATCTGCACCTAAGAATTACTTGCAATTACTTACTCAATAAAGACATACCTTGAAATACTAGTATATAATGAAGGCTTCGCGAAATTCTTGAAAATATTATTTCGAATCAAATATGTACATGTGATACATCATTGGATAGTACTCATCTCGACCTACAACTTTTGTCTAAAACAATTTTTGCTAAAACACAGAAAAAATTAAAAAATATATTAAAAACCTAAAGCAGTACAAAACAATATAGGACGAAATAATTTGAGTTCAACTTTGGTCCATCATAACACCGGTTCTAATAAACGAATCATCGTGCTTTTTTATAAAGGAGCGTCTTTCCGAGTACTTTCAAAATATATTTTAAAAATAAAAATCTGTTGAAAGTTTTCAAAGCTATTGCATTTGTTTATAAGCAAAAAATTTTTCTAAATTTTTAAACAATTCCCTAGGCTCTTCTTCTCCTAATTAACGGATCTTAATATCTTAAAATGGATTTGAAAATTTGAGTGCTTTTTTATGTGTCAAAAAATTTTCCACTTTCTAAATGCTTTAGTTTCGTCTCAGCAACATTTTGAAAATTTGTAAATTTTCAAAACGAAGTTTAGATTATGCAAAAACTAAAAGTCCGATCTCGATATAATTTGGTGGAAAGATTTATTATATTAAAAAGTTTCTTTTAGCCAAGTATAAAGGTCCTACGTATTATACATAGGACTTTTATATTAATAAGCATTTGAAAAAAAAAAATCCACAAATAACTTGCTATTTCAATTTTTTTTTGCGATTTTTACTATTTTTGCAAAGTAAAAATGAATGTTTGGATTCGCAACCAACTGCATCTTATGGTAAATTTAATTACAAAATATTTTCACTTGTATAGTTTTTCTCTAAAAGCGAAAGTTACGGAGATATATGAAAAAATAGGAAGAAAAAAACGGAATTTTTTCACATTTTGTTTAATAAAAAATTACGCCCGCGTTTTCATACTAGCGCATAGTGAAATTATAATTTCTTATGATTTTTAGGAGCGGTATAAGCCAAAAATCTTCGATACTACCCGATGCATGAAGTGGACATATGTGGGATCAAAGTTGAAGAAAGTGTTTGAGTACCATAAACCTAGTTTTTCCCTTTCTCTGGTTTGTGGAAGTACAAGTTCTCGTACTTGCTTCCGAGGCCCATTAGGAGAACGAGAACATCTGTGGCTTGGAAAATAACTTTTTCTACAATTAATAAATCTGTATCTTCTTCTGCCTGTTGCGCTTCGATTCGTCCTTCCTTAAATTTTTGTATAAGTATCAAAATCAAATGGTTCTTGTTGCTCGCGTTTACAAGAAACTTTTTCTGTGCATTTGTTTCTTCACAGAAAATTATGTCTGCTAAAGAACCTGATGTCTTCAAACGATTTTTTACAAGCGGTAAAAATTGTTATTATTCAACTGCCAATTGCGCCCATACTTCTTGATGAAAATTAAACTTTGAGGTACTCATTCGAAGCTAAATTTAATGTTCTTTAATTTTGATAATAAATGACTTTTCGATTGGATGCATTGTTTTTAAGTTATAGGCCACAAACTGAAAAAAGTGCCAAAAATTCGTGATTTTTTCGGCCACACAAGAATTTGCCAAGGGTTTGGAGGTCTAAAACTTAAATTCTACATACTCTCTACAATACAAGATGATAAAGAAATCTACTACCTCGTTTGTTGTAACTATAAAGTACCCGTTATTAAACTAAAAAAGGAAAGAAAAAAAATATTGTTTTAATTTTTATGACCAAAAATAGTTTTCAGGAACCTTTTTTTTAAGGAAATATACCTTGCGAACGACTTATGCAATTGCATTACTTTCATATGTATATAAACTTATAAAAATAATTCAAAACCAATTTTTAAAAAATTGTAATTTATAATAAAAAAGTAATTTTTGCTCATAGTTTTAAACAGCTGTAACTCGTGAATCATTCATCGTATGAAGGTCACTTGGAGCTCATTTTCCAGATAATTTAATTCTCTTCAAAAAACCCTTAGTGTCTTTAGCCAATCAAAAAATAGCTATTTGTCAAAATGCACTTGAAAATGACAATTTTTCAGGTTTTTCTCATGTATCTCCATTCACTCGTTATCTAAACGATGTTGTACATACATCAACATATCCAAAGTTTGATTCTCTTTAATTTTCATTAGATACACTATATGCGTACGATCTATAGTTTTCGAGTTATTATCGATTTTATCATGAAACAAGTGTTCTGATAGCGCATTATCAATCAATCAATCAATCAATACTACTTTATTAATAATTAAAATTTACACCTGCCTCCCCAGAACCCACCCGGAGACCGACCGTGCAACCACCGCGTTGTTCGTGGTGGCGGATTGCAAGGTCTGGCGGAATGGGACTGGTTCGGCTTAAAGACAGTTAAAAACAGCTTAACCTAAACTCCTTCCATCACAGATGAATAAAATTAGGTGATAAAATTGTATATATCTAAAACAGACTTAACTAGACTTACAACCTACACATTTTTAAAAACTTTTGCACTAAACACTTTTTTAAAATTTTGATACTGACGCAGACACCTCAATCTAAACGAGGAGCCTTTCTTGAGGTGTGAAAATGCTGGGCTGCGCGTAGGCTGGCCTAAACTTTAGTTTTAAAAAATTTTGGTTTCGAAAATTTATGATTTTTGAAAAATTTGAATGAAAATGAATATAGAGACAAAAATGTACAAAAAGGAAACGAAAAACAAACGCGACAAAAAGGTTACAAACAGAAAGGAAGAGACAGGAAAGATTTAAAGATGCAACAGGTATGAAATATCAGTAAAGGTGGATAGGGCAAGCGGAAGTTATAGTTGATGAAGTTTGGCTACAGAGGTTGCCGGATGATCGGTAACGTCTGGTATGATAGGGTGTGTTTTATCCAAAATGGGGTATTATGCTGTCTAATTTGTGTTATGTTTCTTGTTAGCGGGCTATCGCCCAGCTTGAAAGAGTAGAATTTTTGAGAGATGTACCGGACGTAGTCCGCTATTGGGATTATGTCGTGGCAAAGTGCGTATAGATCTCTGAGGGAGGTGTACGTATGCGCATTCTCGGGAACTCTGGGAAATCGGAGTCATACAGGTTGTATAACTTTGGTGACAGACACGATCCTTGCGAGACCCCCGCGCGAATGTCCCGCAATGTTGAAAGTTTATTATTCACTCGAACCTGCAGGGATCTGCCCGTCAAGAATGAGTGAACGAGTTTGATGAAATAAGTCGGGAAGTTATAGTAGTGTAGTTTATAGATTAACCCCGGGATCCAGACGGTGTCAAATGCCTTCTCAATATCGAGAAGCACCATGGCGGTGTTCATCCCGAAGTTGTATTGCATTTTGATGTCGTTAACTATCCTAACGACTTGGTGCACCGTGCTCCTGCCCTTCCTGAAGCCAAACTGGGACTCATCGTCGATGTGGAACTCCTCCTGAATAGCGTCTAGTCTAGTCAGGACGACCTTCTCCACCAACTTAGAGATCGCTGACAGTAACGAGATGGGCCTGTAGCTGCCGGCGAACTTCGCGTTCTTGCTTGGCTTAAGGATGGGCACGACCACGGCGCATTTCCACTGGTTAGGCCAGTGCTGTAGCCGCAGGATCGCGTTAACGATATACGTCAACTGCACAATACCCTTCCTCGGGAGATATTTGAGCAGCTTGTTCTCGACGCCGTCTTTTCCAGGGGCTTTATTGTTAAGGCCCTCGTCAGCTTCCGCAGCGAGTTGTCCTGAGGATTTAGCGCTGCCAGTTTATCCCCCCATTTCTGGTTCTTTACAGTGTTGATGGTGGTTCTGATTTGCCTTTGCAGCCTGATCATCTCGGCCCTAGCGTTGCCAAAGCCGTCTCAGTCTGTTCTTTTCTCGTATGTCTCGTATGACCGCTTCGTCAAGTCGGTCTTTATTCGAGTTTATCGTAATAGTAGTGGCAACAATCTGCTTGGCATCCTGCAGCAGTCGTGTAAACTCTTCCACAGCATTTTCCAGATCGGCGGGTGTATTGAGTGTATTATTCAGTGTTAATTTTGTGTTAATGTGTGCTTTATAGAGACGCCAGTTGGCGTCCCTATAAGATTTGATTTTACGTGTTACGTTCTCCCTTGACATATCGTTCAACTCGAGTACAATGGGATTGTGGTCGGACGTGAGTTCCTCCAGGGTCACAGGGGCCGTGGAGTTCCTCACGCCCTTGTTGACCACTATGTCAAGGGTTGTGGGTGTTGTACCATTATCCGGAAAATGCGTGGGACTGTCCGAATATTGCAGGATGACATTTCGACTATTCACATAGTCGAACGAGTGTTGCCGTTCGCGTTGTTGCGATGGCAGTTCCAGTTGCGATGCCTAGCGTTAAGATCGCCTATGAGCAGACAGCGCGGGCTCACATTCATTAAATTCTCCAGACAACCCGCCGTGAAGCCGTTCGCTGGTCTATTATACGTGGCGACAATACTCATGCCGCCCTCCAGAGTCACATATATATTCTCCACGGTGGTGTTCCGTACAGAATGATGCGTGTGCGCGATATCGGACTTTATGAGTATGGCTACCCCGCCACCCCTGTTAATGTCTGCTCTATCCTTACGGTGTACTGTGTACCCCCGGATTTGCAGTTTGTCTTGTCTTGTAAGTTTCGTCTCATTCAGAAGCATAATGTCAATTTTATGCCTCAGTATATAGTTGATAAGAAAAAGAATTTTGTTACCTATACCATTGGTGTTCCAGGAAGAAAGCTTAATTTTTATCTAAAATGCATTCTCTGGAATTGCTTCCAGGAAGCGGTGCATAACGAAAAATTTCTCGCCTGCATTGACGCACCTCTCCAGCTCGTCGTTTAAGTTGCTGTATAAGGTCAGAAGCTTGTCGAGATCAACCAATGATGTCATCCTCTTCTGTTGTTGTCTTAGATTCTCTATCTTTTCAGTGGTGGTGGCTTCTTTCCCTAAGGGAGGGGTGGGAAGTAGCGCAGGTCTCCGTGGCTCCTCCGGGTTTTGGCTGGGTGGCGGTACCACTTGTTGGGTTTGCCTATTATAGCGCGTTATAAAGATGTTTAAAAATTCATATATCTGCCAATATTGATCGAATGGAAATGAAAGGAAAAAGAAAATTGTTCATAATCCAATTCTCTACAACTTGTGTACATATTTTACAGTAAAATCGATACTTTCCAAATTTTTTGAGAAAAACCGATTTTTTCCCTATTTTCTTCCCTCCCCTCCCCTCCGCCGGCGTCTAGGGGTGGGAACTTTTGATATGTTAAAAATACCACAACACAAGTCTGATCCCAAAATTTCAGCCCGCTCTGAATTATTTCATCCAAATTTTCTCATTTTATTGAGCTATTATGGTTGTTTATATCGACACATCAACTGGATTTACTTGAAAAGGAAAAAGGGCATATGCGAATATTTCATGGATGTCCATAACAAGACATCAGTTAGATGTTCTTGAAACTGTTTGTAATGGGGTTCATATCGAGACGCCCAGTGAATATTCGCAAGAAATATACATTGAATGTCCGTGTGCGTTATTTTCCTAACATACACTTGTATTAGGAGAACGTCGACTATCACAATAAATGTCATGCCATATTACAAATTATTAAATTGTCAAATGAAAAATAGTTGTTACTTCTATTGAACACAACTCGCTGGAAAATGTCTTACACATTCGTATGACTTCTGCAGTCGGCCTCGAGCGTCACCAATTCCACTCGTGTGTTTAGTTTTACTTCACTTCACATGTATACAACATAACATCCGAAAATGAATTTCTCAGGCACGTCCATCGGATGTTGAGTCTTCGACCAGTTCAGATGTTCTTACTAGACTAGCAATGAATATCCATAATTGTGTATCTATGGGTGTCCCTGCTGGACTAGCTATGAATGTTTGTGACACTCATATAGTCCAATGGGCGTTCATTGTAGGTATATATTAGACAATGCTAATAATGTGAGGATATTTACTGGTCATCTGCTATATCCATTGTATACATTCAATGAATGTGTTGTTTGCGTCTTAACGCTGATGAGAACCAACAAACTTGAAATCGGATCGTAAATAGCATTGGACACTTGCCGAGGTGGGATTTCTTAATTAAACATAAATCCGTTTATCAGCATTCGTTTCAAATACCCATAGGTAAGCAGACATGAATTATTTTCTTTAAAATAGTTGATGTTTCAGTATACTTGAACTCTGTTCGTAGAAATTTAGTAGATTCTCTACACGAGAATGGCAATCCCTGATAAGTACTTATAAACTAATTTGTTGACAAAATTTACTATGCGGAACGTGGCAATGACTGAAATGGATAGCTCAGTCGCCCTTTTAAAGAAAACAAAGCAATGTCAAGCGCTGACAAGCAAGCGTAGACCTCTTCAATCTCCTTCTTTCTTACGCGAATAATGTAAATTATACCTTATTTTATATTTTACTGACTCTTTGTATAATTATTGTAAAGATAATGCAGTACAAATCAGGAAGTATCTATTTTAATAGCACTTATAAGTATAGATGCATAATAGTAAAAACAATGTATAATTTATAATATAAAATTTAAAGAAAGTTGTACTGCAAGGTAAACAAATAAGAACATATTATGCAAAATGATGCAAAAATGACTTATTTGAAATAAAAGAAGAAAACTGCTCATTGTTACTAGATAATATTTGTTTAAGAAAATCCTCAAATTTTTGTGAAACTTATGGAAAATGTAGCTCAATCTTCACTTAAAATTTCACATGAAAATAGGCATTGAACGGCAGATTTGTTGCTAAAATTTTGCACCCCCGCGAAATCCCGCCATGAAAATCGAAAAATATTCATAATAGCTCAAGTTTTAAAGGTACAGTAGGATAACTGAGGGAAAACAAATTTTGTTAACGTTTTTTTGCTTTTCAAAAAAATTGGTTATAAGTAAATTTATTTTTTTTTTGCATATTTTAATAGTTTATTAAAAAACGAACAATTGTGAGTTATGTTTTTCTCTATAATGAAAAATGAAATGAATGGCAAATTTACCAAGTTATTTCAGTTTTTGTGTTTTAATATTATGTATACACAAATTAACAGTTTTAAATGAAATTTTGAACTGGTTATTTCAAAATATGTGCGTTTTCATAAAATCGCTAAATCTTAAAAAAAAACGATTGTCATTGAGAGGCACGCAGTTGCCAGCCAGAAGCCACTTATGATATATACAGGGTGTTTAGAAATCCCTATCTAGGAAAATATAGTATTATTTTGTAAAAATATGAGAAAATGCTTATAGAGACATATCCAGAAATGCTTCCTACAGGCCCCCATACATGGAAGAGAATTTTAAACGATTTGTCCCGCGCACGGACCAAATCTGTTGTCGATGTTTCGATCGATGTTTACGTTACTAACGAGCGACGAATTTGATAGGTAAAATTGTCGAAGAACGCGCCAGACCCTCGAGAAATTATTCGTAACTGCAACGAAAAAATATTTTGCTGAAACGCGTGCTCCACATAAAAACGCCGTCGGAGGATGGTTCTTGGAAGTATTAGAAAGATTCGCTCCGCGAAGCGTTATTTATGCAAAAATAGAAATGTCGCTCCATGGAGTGTAATTTTAGAAACTAACATGTATGTCGCTGCACTGGGCGTGTGAACGATCCATCTTTAATGGTGTCTGAAGGACGTCTTTACTGCTTTTAAAAACTTAGAAAAATTAAAAAAAATAGGAAAAAGAAAAAATTAATTTTTTTTTTCCTCAACTCTTTTCTTAACTCTGAATAAATAAATATTACGTTCACAAAATTTTTTAGGGTTCAACACGACTGTTTCAGACGGAGAATAATGTAAAAAATCATACTTACTGTCGTTTATGCTTAACTGCTGCTTTGATGGTATCAATTGTACGTCGTAACACTATAAACCTAACACTGTCTGTACCACACTTTCTTAAAATTAAACCTGAAAGGGCATTTTGTTAGAAAACACAACTAAAAGACAATATAAAGTTTAAAATATATATATTAAATCTTTAAAAAATTATGTTTTTACAACAACTTTTATTTCAAGAGAAATGTTTAACAAACACTAGTCTGGCCCGTGTACAACACATGGTGAGGAACGGAACGATTTATAATGTACCAACTACCATCCAATATGCGGTTTAATAAGCTAACGATGCATAAAAAGATTCAAGAAAAGTTCAATGTAACTGGAATTTTGATGGGCTTTTGCTTGCCTGTCTTATAAACGTATTATTAAATTCACATGAATTTTGGTCGCTCCTGGGAGCTTAAAATTGCTTGAAGCGTCTCTACTTCGATTGTATTCTACAATAACAACTTTTTACGTTCAGGCAAGGCGGATCCCATGCACGTATGAGTACATGGTATAGATACTTTTTTGACTCCGAATCACTGAGGAACCGGTTTAGGGCAAACCCCGTCAAAACACATCATTTCCCCGTCAAATCCGATTGCTAGGAAATGATGGGGGTCCCATGTCGCTAAGGGCTATTTTGGCTATAACTTCCGATATACTTTGTATAGTCGTTGGATTAACTTGTCCTCATATTCAATACCTCGTAAGAGTTGCAGTGCTTGACAACGTAATCTTGAAAATTTCGAAGTTAAAGTCTAATTTTAGTACACTTTCTAAAATTAGGTGGTCGGGGCGACATTACGTCCCTGTGCAGCGACATTTGCTACACTTTCTAAATTAACGCTCCTTGAAGAGTTAGCGAAAATTTTTGCATAAAAAACGCTCCGAAGAGCGAAAATATGTTTACAAGTATTAAAAACCTCTTCCACGGCGTTTTTAGGTGAAGCACGCTTTTCGTACGAAGTATTTCCTAAGTCGGATTTTGTTACAACGTCGAAAAGTATATCGGGGTTATAGCGTTCTTTAACAGGCGCAACATCGCGCCGGCCACCAACATTTTAGCAACTATCATGAAATCCAACTTTTACTTCCAAATAAATCTTCTTTTTATGAACCGACGTTGTGCGGTACTGCAACTCATGCGTTATATTAAATATGAGGAGTAGTTCAAAGTTTCGAATTCAAAATTTTAAGAGAGATTTGGCGTGAAAGACAAACATTTTTGAAGGTACATTTCCATTTTTTGCTATCGATTTTGGCGGGAAAACTATATGTTTTCCGCGTATTTGACTTTAACCGGTTCCTCAGTGATTCGGAGGCAAAAAAGTATTGTTACCATGTACTCACTTGTAAATGGGATCGCCTTGCCTGAACGTATGATAATACGTAATATATAAATATTGTCTGAAAATTATTTGTTGCATTCTACGAATATTCGTTTCTTTCTTTTCTATATGTGGTAGAAAACCCAAATAAAAGGAAAGACTATACGTAATATATAAGTAATACTGTTATTGTGAATTGTTGCGATTCAAGCATTTTTAAGCTCTAGAAAGAGCGCCCGAAATTATTACTGTGCAATTTTAAATACGTAAAAAGAAAAACAAGCAGAAGCCCATCTATTCGTAAATATTAAATTTTTACATTGAATCGTTTTGTGTCAATCCTTTGCTAAAAACTGAAGCATTGGATGGATACACATTTATTGAAATTTTGTAAACACATTTTTTAAAAGAATGATATATTTTTTGAACTTTAAATATCGTCTTTTCTTGTGTTTCAAAATTTCCTTTCAGGTTAGTTAAGAGAGTGTTAATTGTTTACGGTGTTTAATACAGTGCCACGACGTCCAATTGATACCATTCAGTGACAGCAGCTAAACAAAAGAAACAGTAAGTATAAATCTTATACTTTTCATCTGACTCAGTTTTATCGAACCTTTCAGGTGAACATATTAATATCCATTTTTAGGGAGGGTAATAAAAAATCCCTCAGACGTTAGCATGGATCGTTCACAAAGTATCCGATATGTGACAGGGCAGATCGTTGCAAATTCAGTCCTGTCGGTACGCATACACGGAGATATCAATTCCGTTCGAATAGTAAAGGTGTCAGTGAAACATGGAATGGACAAAAAAATTATTAACCGATTTTATAGATTGATATAGGGAAAAACATGTTTGTGGAAAATTCAAGACAGTTCGTACGTAAATTAAAATATGAAAGAAGAAGTTTATGACGATTTGGTTAATTTTTTGAAAAACTTGACCTAGCATTCGTAAATAATTTTTGTAAATCATCCTGCCCACTCGCCCTTAGTTCTTGGATTAAACGCATATGTCCATATTTTTTTTCTCCTGGATCAACGTTTTCATCCACTTTATTGATTTTTCTTCTTTTCATTTTCACAAATTTTCCAGATACATAGACATAAGTGCAATTTTTCTTCTTTTTTGAACCATGCTCATCTTTACTGACACAACAAATCCCTTCTGGATTTTAAGCATGCCTAAACTAAAATATCTGAACGCTCGTTCAGTTCCCTCGGAAGGCTCGGAATTTAAAGATGCGATCTTTACGTGTGTGGGGACCAGAATACCCGTACCTTGAGGTACGCAACTTTGTGTCTCATATTTTAACCTCTCCAAAATAAAATTGTGAGAGGTTACTAAAATTGGTTCAAAAACGAAAATTGAGATAACATCAAACCTTTACGTTTTGAGGTCCTAGGCCCTAGGTTTTTGAAAAATGTCTGTGTGTGTGTATGTGTGTATGTGTGTTAGCACGATAGCGCCGAAACTACTGAATGGATTTGAATGAAACTTTGCATGTGCGTTTCTTTAGTGCCCCAAAAGATCTGAAAAGGTTTTGGTTGAGATCGGATTACGTTTAGTACCATTTTGACGCAACAAGTTATTTATTTTATAATTACTTTCAATTTGTATTGGAACCATTGAAAAGCAGTTAAAATTCTGATTTCAACGATATATCACACTTCCACCCTTTCGATTTGGTTTCCGTGAAAAAAATTAAAAACAAAGCAATTATGAAGCATAGATCGCATTTCGCATGACATGATCGATGCACGTAGCCGTTACATCGTGAAACTCGTCACATCACGTGTCAATTCACGTGCGAGGGTTTCTTCACTGCTCTAGAAGTAGAGCGGATTACGTTTAGTGCCGTTTTTAAATATATATACAGACAAATCAAGAATTAAACTACAAATATTCCTCTAAAATCTAGTAAAATTACTGAAATGCTAATGTTTCATTTAACAAAGACAGCCGCGAGCGATCGGATTGCAATGAGCAAATTTTGACGATTGTCATCCGATAACGTTGGTGTCATGTCATGTTAATAAGATTTCGGCATATTTGTAACTTTTAGTGGATTGTCACAAACTTTAAAGGTAGATGTAACAATATCAATATCATATACTTTCTGTAACTACGTTGGTGAATTTATTATAGATTATCACTTTACCAATTTTCAGTTTGTTGCTTTACAAATCTGTAGTATTTAGGACAACTAGACTTTCTTAATCGTTCAAGTGATGTTAAAGTTGTTATAGTATATTATTCAACGAGCGCTAATGTAGATAATAACTCGCATAGATGATTGTAAATTCATTAAGTTGAGGGTTTTTTTAGTGCCCCAGAAGGTCTGAAAGGGCTTTGGATGAGATCGGAGTACGTTGAGTGCCGTTTTGTTACACAATTTAATGCTCTTTCGGCTTCAAAGATCCACCAAGTGGGGAGGTTCCAGCCGCTTCCAGTAGCTGCCGATTTTTTGGTCGTAATCAGTAGGTATAGTGGAGCAGATCTGGCTTTGGAATAAGGAAACGTCCGATTGTGATTTTCTTGCCAATAAATAGAGTTGGATTCCTCCAACATTCCGGCACATTTGTTCAGCGGATGTAAAAGGAGGGAGCCGGAAACGACATATTAAATGTATGGGAAAATGGTTTTTTGAAGATAACTCGGCGGCTTTTGATCTGACGAAAAAAAATCTTCAGACCAAAAATGAAGAGCTCATGAAAATAAGCAAATTTTGTTCCCAACTTCAAACCATTGATTCAGGAGACATCGCGAATCAAAGGTGCAAGAATTAAAAAAATTGAATTCATTTTTTATCATGAAGGAGTGGAGATGAGGACTCAATTATTTTTTAATAGAAGGGTATTGTCAGATATTTTGTTGGGCCGGAGGCTGGGGGCGGTGGAATAATTGAAAGGGGATAGAGAGGGGGGAAAATATTTCACATCCTGATAACTCCCCGTGTAATTGACCTATCGCGTCAGACCGGCGTATATTTTTTTAATTTTTTATTAGCTACAAGGTAGCACCCGCATAAAATATTTTTATTTGCATACAAACGGTTGGTGCGCGAAATAAAAATTGCACATTTTTTGAAACATTCCTAATCATTTTATCGCGATCTGGCCGGGTGGAAATTAAACGTTAATAAAAAAGCTATCAAGTGGCGAAAAGGATTTTTTCCCCACCCTTTCCCTTCGTGCCAAAAAAATTTGTTAAATTATACGTAAGTTAGCACATTTTAAACTGTATTTTACCATGTCTTCAAGAAACGAATAAGTAGCTATATGCTGTTAATATATGGCGAATGTAACAAAAAAAGCAATAGCTGCTCAGATATGTGAAGAAAGATTTACCTCCCGAAAGAAATCATTAAGAAATGTCATGTTGCGATACATGGTTGAAAAGAGAATTTATAGACGAGCCAGATAAGTAAAAATATATACAGGGTACCATTTAAAATAACAAAGTTTGGGTCAATTCCGCTTAAACCGGAAGTTGAAGTAAATGTTTGATTGGTTAACAAGGACAATTATGTAATATACAGAGTTACTGGTACTTCGATACATTCCTTTGGAGATGTGATGGGGCGTGAGCTAAGGAGTAAATCTAGCCCTAACATACATTATGCAAAACTCAATAGTTTTTGAGATATTTCAATTTTTTTGTTTTTCTCAAAAAAGTAGATCTTAATGTCTTAAAAGTTAATTTCCGAAAAATCTACTTGACATTTTAAATTTTTTTTTACTGGATTACTTGTCCAATATTATAGATATCCGTTTGAAATGAAAAATATCCGGAAACATTTTGATCATGTGAACATTTAAAATAAAAACTTGTAAACTTTTTCGGAAATTAACTTTTAAGACATTAAGATCTACTTTTTTGAGAAAAACAAAAAAATTGAAATATCTCAAAAACTATTGAGTTTTGCATAATGTATGTTAGGGCTAGATTTACTCCTTAGCTCATGCCCCATCACATCTCCAAAGGAATGTATCGAATTACCAATAACCCTGTATAACTCTCCCAAAATTCAAAATTTTAACTTCTTAAATAGCAAAGTTACAAAGTACTATATGAGTGTTGTGTCTCCCTAATTGCTATACTCACGGACATACATAAAATGGTAGCGCAAATACTGAGCAAATTAAATTCGTGACTAGAGTCGAAGGAACCACAACCGCTGAAACAGAAATCACAACAGGAGCCAAAGCAAGAGCAAAATAGTGCACGTCAAGAGGCACTGTCGTCAGATCCACCCCAAGGAAGTAGATGCCGAGATACAAAGAAACAGCAGGATGTGGCAATAGTGTGGATGTTTTAGATAGAGGTTCCAAAGTACTGGACGTAAGAAGTTCAAGAAAGGAACAACTAGTTGACAGTGAATTTGGACCTATATTGAAGATGAAGGAATCCGCCCGTAACGATTGAAGGCTTTATGTGCAAAATGGGTCTTGCTCAAGGTTATAAATGGGCTATTAAGGAGAACGTGGAGGAGCCCGAATAGGACGGAAGTTATTATGCATCTGGTGATACCTAGATGCCGGGTACCAAAAGTACTTCAAGAAGTACAGGATGGTATATCCAGGGAACACTTTAATAAAAATAAGATCTTGGTTAGAATGCGAGAACAATTCTGCTGGATAAGTAGCCGTCATGATATACAGGGTGGGGCAATAGTGCGTCGGATCTCGTGAGTCCTACGAGAGCTAGATATTTTTTAAAAAGTCGCAAGTAAACTAGATAAAAAAGTCTATAATTGGAAATTATTTTCAAATATACAGGGGGAGCCAAGACGAAATAATAGAACACAGTACTTAGCATGGAATATCTCCCAACCACTTGGATGTAATGAATTTTTTTGTTGAAATAATGCAATCTGCAGATGGATATTAAAAAAATCATCACAGTCACAATTATGGGTTTTAAGAAAAACTTATGCGAATACCAGTTACGAGACATCTAATTAATGTTTTTGAATCATTTTCATTTCCTAAAAATGTACAGGGTGGCCAGAAATTATTTTTCAATTAAGAATATTTTAAATTGAATTTTCTCAATTTTTTCAAATGGAACACCCTGTATATTTCTCGACGATGTGATTTAGAAATGAAAAACGAGCGTCTTTTGCAAGTACTTCCCTATGGCTAATTGCAACCATTTTCGTTTTATAAATAAATAAGTATCAAATTCAAGAATAAACTTTAAAAAGAGGTTCCCTCAAATAATTCATTAGAGCAATTTATAATAGGTATTCGACGTGTTGCCCATTTTGATTGACACACATCTTTATGCAATTTTGAAATGGGGCCATTTAGTGGGACCATTTCTTCCAATCCACTGAAATGAGTAAATTGTATTGAACCTGTCCTTTACTGTAATGTTTTTTTGTGAATTTTTTTGCTGCTTTCGTTATTCCACAAGCAATATAACCTTATTTGGTATACATTATCGTGTACAAAGGACCATTTATCACGCTTATCGTCGTTACAATTTATATTGAATTTAAAAAATTTAGAATTTTACAATATCAATTTTAATAAAGCGGAACTTGTGGACATGACTTTTATTTTGGGTGAGTCAAACAGAAATTGTTTACTTGCCAATAGAATTTATCACCAACGTTATCCTGAAAGAAGAATTTCTGATTTTTCAGTTTCCAAAACCTTCTCGAGAGATTTCTGGAAACTGGAAATGTCGAATATAAAAGAAATAAAAGATTAAAACGTGTTGTGAACGAAGAAAATGAGCTTTCTGTGGTGCTGGCAACAGTTGAGAATCTCCATGTTAGTCAAAGAGAAGTGAGCTCATTAGCAGTAATAAGTAGACGGTCTATGTGTCGAGTCTTAAAAACAAATAAGTTGAATGCATATCATATTTAAATGCACCAGGGATTATCTGATGACGATTTTCAAAAGCGCCTACAATTTTGTAATTGGGCCAGTGGTGAAACGCAACATGAACTCCTTCAATACTGTTTTATTCAGTGATGAGGCAACTTTTCTTAAAAATGGATTTGTTAATAGGCACAATTTCCATTATTATGCTTCGGAAAATCCTCACTTTTTTATGCGAGTTGATAACCAATGCAGATATAACCATTTGGGAAGGAATTATTGGAGAACATGTAATAGGGTCACATTTTTTTGATGGTACATTGACTGGAGGTATTTATCTTCATTTTTTGAAAAACTATCTGCCACAATTATTGGTAAATCTCCCTGAAAGAATTCGAAATAGGATGTGGTTTCAGCAAGATGGTGCTACATTATTTAAATGCAGTTAGAGACCACTTAAATAATACCTACCCCAATCAATGGATTGGAAGAAATGGACCCACTAAATGCCCTGCTAGATCCCCAGATCTTATAAAAATAGATTTATTTTACGGAGATATGTGAAAGAAATTGTTATAAAGACACACCAACAACAGTACAAAATATGAAGGAAAGAACAATAACTGCCTTTATATCTGTCACACCGGCAGTTTTAGGAACAGTGGGGAACCTCATTTCAAAAGCGCATAGAGATGTGTATCATTCAAAATGGGCAATATGTGGAACATTTATTATAATTTTTTCTACTGAGTTATTTGAAGAAACCTCTTTTTTAAGTTTATTTTTGAATTTTATAATTATTGTTCAATAAAACGAAATTGGTTGCAATTAGCCCTAGGGAAGTACTTACAAAAAATGTCCGTTTTTCATTTATACATCACATCGTCGAAAAATATATAGGGTGTTCCATTTGAAAGAATTGAGAAAATTCAATTTAAAATGTTCTTAATTTAAAAAGAATTTTTGGCCTCCTGTGCATCTTTAGGAAATGAAAATGATTAAAAACATTAATTAGATGTCTCGTAACTGGTGTTCACATAAGTTTTTCTTAAAACCCATAATTGTGACTGTAGTAATTTTTGTAATATCCATCAGCAGATTGCATTATTTCACCAAAAAAATTCATTACACCCAAGTGGTCGGGAGATATTCAATGCTAATATAAGAATGAATAGAGCCTAGAAAGAGGCTTCAAAAACTGTACTGATATACATAGCATTCCATTTAAAAAAAGGCACTTGGTCCTGTAATCTCGTCTTGGCTCGCTCTGTATGTTCGAAAATAATTTTCAGGTATAGACTTTTTTTATCTAGTTTACTTGCAATTTTTTTTAAAATTTCTAGCTATCGTAGAACTGAGGATATCGAGGTCCGACGCACTATTGCCCCACCCTGTAGAGGCTTGGTGTCGCAAATACAATGTTTGTACGGATGCTGCCACCAAGGGGTCATCTACAGGGAGTAGTGATCGAATGAAGGCTCGTTATGACCGTAACGTTAGTTCAGCAGGGTTTAAGGTGGGAGACTTAGTTTGCCTAGAGCGGAGGAAAGGAGGATTATCGAATGATCACTAACCTTGGTAAGGGCCGTATTCTGCCATCACTCGAATTAATGATGTTGTTTGTCGGATTCAACGCAATAAGAAGAAGTCGGGGATGAAAATTGTGCACCTGGACAGATTGATGAAGTATGTTGAAAACGCTGGACTGCTTGACCAGGACTTTCAGGCTTAAGGAGGAGCAGTGTTATTGTGCACGCCCTCTTACGAGGAAAAGTTTAATCCCTTAGTAGAGAGAAGCTAACAATACAATACTAGTTCGCCAGTCTGTCCAGATATGACACCATTGCTTCCTACTATGAAGATACTAGAATAGAGGAGCAACTCCAGAACAGTCTACAGTATAGACTAGAATGAAATGGATGGATATCGAATATGCGCCATGGAATGTATAAGAAGCTGAGCCAACGCACTGGGGCAGCTCTAATCCAGACAGTAAAGAGTTCAGATCAAGAGAAAGAACAGTGACTAATACAAAGTGATCAGTTACAAGTTGCGAATTAAAATAGTGGTTCAAAGTAGTAATTACTGTCTAATCATAAGGACTATTTTTTTTATCCCGTAAGTCTTCGCCTTATCGTTATGCCCAGTGTCCGAATGCTTTAAAATAAGGATAGGGTGTATCAACGGCCGTTCCATATAGATGGCTCAACAGTCTATATATATTTGCCCAGAATTATTTGACCGCGATCATTTGATTGTTCATTTCAGGTTAGTTATTTTATTTATACCGTATATTTATACACATATGTATATAACATGAACGTATAATGTATACTGCGGAAGACAGGTTCAAATAGAGATTTATCATGCAACAGTAATTTAATTATCATTATGTTTGAAAGCAGGCGTTGGCGTTGTCGCGGTATCGTTTCAAGTCAGTAAGAGCGGGTAGAGAGTCGTTTATAAGCACAGTAGGACGGGTTGATGGATGGTGATGTGACACTGATCCCTCACACGTGACTGCGAGTTCTCTTCAGAGATCTGTTTATAGGAAATTCCACTAAGATCATTTCGTAATGGCATCTCTCTGTGGTCTTATAATACAATATGCTGCTTTATGTTTAATCTTAATAAATATAAAAATTAAGTAATTAAAACTATTTTTATTTCACAAGCTAATTCTTTCTTTACGTGCAATTACTAATAAAATTCTTTAAAAAGTATTACTCACCAAAAGGTTGGTAATAAATAAAAGTGCTTTTTCACTGGTGAAGGATGAAGATATTTTATTATATAAAGGTGTAATATCCTACAGTTATTTGCAAATCTTTATAAATCACATAATATGTTGAAATCACTATTCAGACTATACATGCATTTTCGTCACACCTTCTTGCATATGCTCAATACTTTTTCTTTGTTTTAATAGGAGTTCGAAAAACACTTTTAATTATCTGTAACAGGGTATTTTAGTATCACCCTTTATATTGTTTCTTGAAATAACACACTTAGTTAGGATGAAAATTATAATATCTATTTAAAATACGGAACAGAGTTCGAGGCAACTAAAATTAACGTAAGCGTTTATTATTTAACAGTGTTGTGAAAAGGTAACTTTCCAACAACGAAAATTCCGTCTTAGGAATAAAAAATGAACTCGTGTTTTAATTAGATTTGAACGTCTGAAAAAATCACTTTTTGGCGAATGCGCAGGGCAGAAAAAAATTGTGTTTTTTTTTTACTTGCAGCAGCCAAGGTGGTTCGGACTGAGAACGTTACGAGCACCGGAACTAACTTGTTTCGAACCGTTTAATTTTTTCGTGCACCGCAAGTCTCGCACGATCGCTGTTTTATGAGCTGAAAATATTACCACCCGTTCCGTGCGGGCTCTGTCTAAAGCTGGAAAAGTCCCCATCAATTCCCAATCTTTTGATATTTGAATGAAGTTCAAGTCGATTCTACTTTTGAAATTATTTACTAAATTCGTCCGCATATAGTTTGCTACTTTTCGACTCGCCCTCATAAAATACTTCCGCAGGCGTATACTTATCCTCGGTTGTGGTCATATTAAGTGATGTATGGTCCGAGATGAACGAATGGAAGTAAGTTTTGACGACATGTTTGAACTGTGCTGCAGGTTGTAGAGTTGATATGAAACGAATTTGTGCATATACGTATGGGGAAATTTTCTCCCGTATTTTCGTACAGCCCCTGCAAGACTTTCATTCATTGCACCATAGGTTAATATCATGTCGCAGTACTCTTGGACATGGACTCTAGCATAATTGATATTTGCGAATACAGTTTAAAATTTAACAAAAATGGAAAATGCTCTAAACGGAAGTCGAAGAGTCACTAAACTGAACAGTGAACGCGTGGCACACTGACCTTAGACACCTAAGACCGCTGATATTACCTGCTAAACAAACAAGCGACACGTGTGTGAACGCGTCGAGATAGCATAACTCACCCGTTCAGAAGCGTATCTTTGCAGGTTTTAATGCAAAAAAATATAATAAATTACCTCGGATCGCTTTAAAATTTTACAGAGGCTTTTCCACATAGCAGACTTGTATACCATTTTATTTTCCGCATGTTTACATAAATCACCCTGTATGTTTAGATACCTATATGCAAAATGTTTGTAGAAGAGAATAGAATTAAATAAAGTATATTGCTGTAGATTTTAAAAAAGACATTGGCATTGTCAAGGTTATCAAGCATTCAAAGTTATTACAGAAAAGTAAAATATAAATTAAGAAGTATTAAAATGGAACACATAAAAGATACAAAAACAAGTACTACAGCAGCATAAGGAAAACACACAACTAAAATAGTCTTAAGGCTAAAAAAGTGAAAGAATGTCTTTACAGTCGTAGCATATGGTTGAACATTAAAAAATTATAAAATTGAGATAAATAAATACTGGGTGGGATTAAATATATTCTTAATTGCTTTACGATTAAGAATTTTTATTCATAATTAATACACTGGGGTTGGGGGTGTTTCACTGGTTCACGTGACCAGTATTTTATTAATAATTAATGGGGAGGGGTCGGGGGTGTTTTAAAGTTAAAGACAAGTATTTATTTGAAAGATGAAACGATAAACAATTCATTTCACATGTAATTACCAATGTTAAATGATTATGTTCTTTTTATAAAAGAAAAGAAATATCCAGAGGTCGCGGAAACCAATTTCTTGGTGTACCTATATGAAAAAGTTCCTGTTTCGCTCGATAATTAACTGCGAAATCCGACCGGGTTTCTTGATTGAAAAATGCTTAAATGGTTTGAGATTCTTCGTTAGTAGAAGGGAATGTTTACTTGTTACGACATGAGGACTTTTCATGGAATAACCCGTCTATTATTTTCTTTATAATATTGCTTTGAAGCAATTTTACTATATACTGGGGTAAAATCGCTCCTCTATCTCACCTATTTCTGGTAGTTTTTTTTTTTAAGTATAACCAAATGGAACCTTCACCATTTTGTTGAGTTTAATTTTGGCTATCGGAAATGGATTTCTAAAACTTTTTTTAGTTAGGCCGAATTTTGCAAAATCGCTTTTTTCATGTCTGTGAAGTAATTTGAAAAATGTGTTTTTTAAAACATACATCCTGATATTAAATTAATGGTTTGAGCTACGATTATGGCTTTTTGTAAACTTACTCTAAACTATAGCGCTTCTAGCGACACTCCAAATTTTCAGATTGTATGGCCTTTTCGAGAAAATAAGCCCCAAAGTCGCCACTAGCAAATCCGTGCATTGAAAACCTCACCATGCAAGCAAGTATGTTAATTATTCAATTATTTTGTATATATGAAGTCAAATGTAAACAAAACTATAGAAAAGTTTCTTAAAAAAAGATTGAGCTCAATAGGTCTTATAGTTTTCGAGAAATCGAATTTTTAATGCGTTTCATTTTCAGAGTTAATATAATGCGCCGGAAAAAAAGGATTACTAAATTTAATCAAAGCAGTTGAATCTTATACATATATAATTTCTAATAATTTATTTAAAATTTTATCTTTGGAGTGCAAAACAAATTCCAAAATAAAAGGAATGTTTAGGAAAAAGGAATGTCTACTGAAACATCACCTTTTTCTGTTAGAACCTCTGTATTATATGGTTTTGTAATCATGTGTTTCTAGTTAACATTTTCATTCTAATTTATGTGGTGTTTATTATTATTATCAGTTAGGTACAGAACAATCGACACGGGCAAACATTTTAAACCCTGCTAACGGATGTAGTGATTCAGAAATGATTTCTCGACTTGTCAATACGTTTGTCCATAATATTTAGTTTTTAATTGGAAATGATAGATTTATGGGTGTTATAAAACCCTACAAAGTTTTTTAAAAAGTAGTCATTTACTTTCGGCGTGTAATAGAAATTATCTCAACGCGTCGAGGTTAGAAAACGCTCCCTTGGCGCGAGTGACGTCGTATGCTCGCAATGCGATATACGCTGCGATACTCAAGGTGCCGCTATAGTGATGTAGTTAATTTTGCGATTGTCATGATATTTGTCATAGTCGTATTTATCTGGGATTTGAAGGAAAATCGAATATCATAATCATATCTACGTTCGGAAGAGTATGTGAATCTTCTTTCTGGAAACCCTCCTCCACATTTTACAACAATAAACAAACTCTATTTGGTGTTCTAAATAGTAAAGGTACTGTTACTTCCGTGAATTCAAACTTTGTTTTAAACGAGAACGACAGTAACGACACGGAATAAACCTAACACAGCGTACAGATGATCTGGCGCCTGCCGAGCTTGCAAGCATCTGACGTCATATGCGTTTATCTTACTGAAATAAAGCAAGCAATTTCTATGGCCGCTGCTGTTGTTCTGATTAACTTTTTTAAATCAGAGTTCTAATATTGTTATTATTGGGTAAAAATCTTTATTTTGCACTACTTCCAATGTAAATTAATTTTTTTGTGGACGATCTTTTTGCTTATGACGCGAAATTCACAAATCATATTACAGTAAATACTTTTCATGCAAAAATATAGCCGCAAAAATTAGACAAAAGTCGAATAAAATTTGTGATTCAGATAAAGTTGCTGATGATCTTAGATCCAGTAGTCCAGGATACTTCTTTAAACCTCTCTGACAATCAAATTCTTCCTAGAGGTGTGGAAATTTTGCAAAAAGCTATATCTGACCATAAGACAACAAGAAAAGCATTTCCCTCTCTTAACGAAATGACAAAAGAAAAATTCTAAAGTCAAGTTCCTGATGTTTTATTATTATTTATTTTTTTTTTTTCGCTGAGCGATGCTGGACAGTTCTGCCGTGTCTCCGACATTCTCACGACAGAAGCGCCAACGAATTATCTACAGCCACTCCCCACAACCCGCAGGGTTAGTGACCGTTGATTCCCAAATCATGTGCCCTAAGCAGCCTAAGGGACCCCAGGATGACTGCTTTCTGCATTTGACCTGCCAACCATTCGGCTGACTTCTGGCAGGCCGGTATGATCTTCAAATCTGAGAGCAGTGTAGGCCTCATCCCACCGAGTACACCGATTATCAGGACGACCATCTTGACAGAGTAGTCAGGGTACAGAGCATGGAGCTCATACCGGAGATCTCGGTATTTAGTCCGTTTTTCCTCCTCCTTCAAGGCGATGTTTGTCTCAGCAGGCGCCGAGAACTCGATGACATACATCACCTTGGTTTGGTGGTCGAGGAGTACTGTGTCAGGCTTGTTGGCTTGAATTAGCCTGACGGTCGGAAACGAGAAGTTCCAATAAATTCGGCATTTCTCGTTCTCGACAACGGACTCGATCTCTCCGGGGACATAAGGCAGCACAGGTGTTTGGTCTACTTCATACGAGTGCCGTAGATGGTAGTACAGCACCCGTAAAGCCGCGTTATGCCTATGGATGTAGGCCGAAGTCGCATAAATGGGTCATGCAGATAGTAAGTGCATGAGCGACTCCGGCGCCTGACGACAAGTCCTGCAGTTGGTGTCAGGAACTTCCACTTTCATAACGCGACTACGGTAGATCAAAGTGTTAATAACACCATCTTGGCAGGCCACAATGAATCCTTCAGTCTCCGACTTTAGCCCTGCTGACCGAAGAAAAGCGAAGGTCAGCTTTGTCGATAAACCTAGCGTCTCTATGTTGTTATAGAACACACCATGCATAGATTTATCGACATGCTGCCTGAGTAGATTTCTCTGCTCAGCAGCTTTAATTTGGGCTGTCAGGCGATTTGGTGGAAGCTCAGTTACTGACTGTACGTCAGCACCTCGCCGGCCTCCTCGCCTGAAGTCGAATACGAGACCGAGATCATCTGCGGCCCTTCGTGCTGCCTTAAATAAGAACCCGCCAACTCCCATGGTTTCATGATCTCTCACAAACCGTAGGAGTGGGTCCGAGCTCCTTAGTATGTTGCACGCCATACTCAGCACTACTCTGCTATGCATACACTCCTGGTTCAAGAGTCCTCGACCCCCCCGTTGACGTGGGAGGTATATTCGAGGAACGGACGATCTAGGATGAATGCTCCTATTGATACGCATCATCTTACGGGTATCCCTATCCAATTGGCGCAGCTCATCTAGTGTCCATTTGACTACCCCGAAGGAGTAGAGCAGAATTGGAACGGCAAGCATATTAGTGGCAGACACCTTGTTTTTCCCCGAAAGCTCAGAAGGCCAAATCTTTCGGAGGCGGTGTCTGTACTTGCCGCGGAGAGTGTCTTTAACTTGTTGCACGTCTTGGATATGGTGCTGTTGCACCCCTAGGTACGTGTAGGTCTCTCCGGCATCCAGATGTCGTAGGATGCTTCCGTCTGCTAGCTGCGCATCTTCAAAGAATTCCCCGCATCGTCCCCTCTTGATATGGACGACTGCACACTTTTCCAACCCGAATTCCATGCCAATGACCCGCGTGTACTCTTGAACCACCCTGAGAGAGTTTTGTAGTTCGCACTCTCCAGAGGCATAAAGTTTTAGGTCATCCATATAGAATAGATGGGTGACCTTATGCCTCCGGTTGCTGGGTGGACCACATTGATATCCGCGGGTTCGGCGCAGTGCGACAGATAACGGCAGCAGTGAGATGCAGAATAGGAGGGGGCTCAGGGAGTCACCCGGGAAGACTCCTCTCCTAAATGTTACCAACTCTGTCGAAACCCGCTGAGCACCAGATGTTATGGTGAAGCGAGTCCTCCAGAGCGGCATCAGGTGTTCAATGCATCTCACTAGTGGGGCAGGTATCGCAAGGCACTGCAACAAGTGTATCAATAGTGCATGCGATGTTATATCGAATGCCTTGCGGTAATCGATCCACCCCATTGATAGATTACGCTTGTATTGTACAGAATCCTGCGTAATACAGCGGTCTATCAATAGGTTTTCTTTGCAGCCTGCCACACGTTTCTTTCCACCACGCTGCTCGTGTATCTGGTTAAAGACCGGCTCTACCGACCTCAAAGTCCTAGAATACAAGATACGGGTAAATAGCTTGTAGCAGGAATTGAGGCAAGTAATCGGCCTGTAGTTTAACGGATTGGACAGATCTCCCTTTTTAGGGATTAGTACAGTTCGTCCCTTGGCAAACCAGTGCGGGATCTGCTGCCCCTCGTTCAACCAATAGTTGAAAACTGGGGCCAGACGACGGTGAGTGGAAGGGAATTTCTTCCACCACCTGTTGTTTATGCCGTCTGGATCCGGCTCAGCGAAATTCTTAGTGCCAACAAGTGCTTGTTGGACTTCTTCCACGCTGATCTCCGGACACACTTCGTCTTGACCCTCTAAAAGCCTGTGACAGAGGGTCTCGAAGTGTGCTATCGCTGGAGTGTCATTATCGAATGGACTCGCAGTCTCGTAGATTCCTTTCCAGAAGGCTTCGACATTCTCAACAGACGGCGGATTTTCGACAACACGCTGTGGCTCTTGGAACAGACGAGATGGGCATGTTTGGAACAGATGGTTTTGCTCCATGCTCGCCTGACCAATGTTTTCTTAATGGCCATAAGTGCTCGAATCCTATCTAGACAATGCTGCTTGATGGTCTGCAGCACTGTCCGATTTAGAGTGTGATGTTGTCGCCTAAGTCTAGCAACTATACGCCGGATTTTCGGCGTAAATGGCTTAGCTGCCGTTATGTATTCCACCACACTCTGGATTCGAGATGCGTGTTGTCTCGCCGATTTAATTTTTGCCCCGATTTTCTGTACCCGCCGCTTAGTCTTCTTGACCTTGTCCAACACGCTTGCCAGGCGTTGTTGGGGGACAAGTTGCCTAGCGGCGGCGTACACGGCACTGTTGATTTGCCATATGTTGGCATCTTCTGGAAGTTCGTCATCGATCAACGAATCCAGCCTTGCCAGGTCTTGTGGCTTTGGGTTAACCCTGGTGTTAAGGCTAACCCTCGTCCGAAGTGTTTCGTCGGTGTACTCTAGGGGACGTTCGCCGTCAGCAGCTGGTTGCCGCGGTGGCAGTGCGGCTGGCACATCCCTCAGCTGACGGGGTGGCCTTACATATCCTGTTCTACGCAAGAAGGATACTTGGTCTCTCAGGTGTTGTTGAGAGAAGGCGCGATGTTCCGGATGCTTATCGCACCACAACCCGTATAACCGCGCCTTGTATCCCCTGCGCCCAGGTTCGCTGCTCTCGTAGCAGTCAAGCAGATCATCCCTTAGCTCCCTTGTCCACCTAAAGCGTCCATGTGCAATGGCAGGTTCGTCAACATAGAGACCATCCGGTAAGGCCCCTCCAATCTGTCTCCGGCCTCTATCCGAACGAGGCCGATCGTGAGGAGCCATTCCATGGTTAAGGTCTTGAACCATGGGGATTAGAATTGCAGGGTGGTTAACCCTGCGATCCTCGTCTGACATTAGCCAGGCAGAGTTGTACCTCTGCCTGTTGCCCGGGGTGCGCCGCGTGGAGGTTGCCGAACTCGCCCCGCTTTTTATTATTATTATTTTTTTTTTTACAAAAAACCAGTCACCTTACTCTGTGGCTCCGACCCTCACAGAGGGGAGCTGGTAATACCAATAGCCACTCCCCACGCCCGTGGGGTCAGTGACTACCGGGTCCGCGAATCGTGTGCCCTGAGTAGACGTAATGAACCGAGGATGACAGCCTTCTGCATTCTGCCGGCTAAGATCTCTGCCGAATCTCGGCATGCCGGTATGATCTTTAGTTCTGAAAGCAGCGTCTGTCTCATTCCACCGAGGGCTCCTATAATCAGTACCACTATTTTAACAGAATGGCCTGGATAAAGCCTGCGGAGCTCGAAGAGCAAATCTCGATATTTTGTCCGTTTTTCCTCCTCTTTCAAGACAATGTTGCTCTCAGCGGGAGCTGAGAATTCCACGACATACATTGTCTTGAGTTGGTGGTCGAGCAGTACTATGTCAGGCTTGTTGGCTCGTATTTGCCTGACGGTGGGAAACGAGTAGTTCCAATAAATTAGGCACTTCTCATTCCCCACAACGGACTCAATATCCCCCGGAACGTAAGGCAGCACTGGTGTTTCGTCTATCCCATACGAGTGCCTTAGATGATAGTAAAGCACTCGTAATGCTGCGTTGTGTCTATGAATATAGGCCGAGACTGCGTATGTCGGGCAAGCCGACAGTAAGTGCATTACAGTCTCCGGCGCCCTGCGGCAGGCCCTGCAGCTGACATCGGGGACCTCCATACCCATGACACGACGTCGATAGACGAGAGTGTTAAATACACCATCCTGGCAAGCCATTATGAATCCCTTGGTCTCAGACTTCAGCCCAGCTGACCTTAAGAAGGCGAAGGTCAGCCTTTCGGATAAGCCGAGGTCTTCTATATTTTTATAGAAGATTCCGTGCAATGGCTTATCCTTATGGAGCTGCAGAAGGATGTTGTGTTCTGCAGCTCTAATGTGGACTTTTAGTCGAACGGGTTCCAACTCGGTGACAGAGTCGGGGTTTACCCGCTCGACGTCGAAGATGAGACCAAGTTCATCGGCTGCTCTCCGTGCTGCCTTAAAGAGAAAAGCTCCTACCTCTGCATTTTCATGGTCTCGGACCATGCAGAGGAGGGGATCCGAACTCCTGATGACCTTACATGCTCCCTCCAGAACCATCCTGCTATGGAGACTCTCCAAGCTCAAGAGTCCACGGCCTCCCCGATGTCGTGGGAGATATAACCGTGGAACGGACGATTTAGGATGCAAGCTCCTATTGAGATGCATCTTCTTGCGGGTTACTACATCGAGTTGACGCAGCTCTTCTCTAGTCCACTTCACTACTCCGAAAGAGTAGAGAAGGATCGGAAGGGCAAGCATATTTGTAGCAGACACCTTGTTCTTCCCCGACAGTTCTGAAGACCAGATCTGTCGGAGTAGGTGCTGATACTTGCCGTGGAGAGCGTTGCTCGACACCCAAGTAAGTGTACGACTCTCCGGCATCTAGATGGTGTAAGATGCTTCCGTCCACGAGCTGCGCGTCCTCTTCATAGTCACCGCATCGTCCTCTCTTGAGATGGATCAGTGCGCATTTGTCCAACCCGAACTGCATACCGACAGCCTGCGTGTACTCCTGTACCACCCTAAGGGACTGTTGGAGATCCCTCTCTCCAGAGGCATAAAGTTTAAGGTCATCCATATAAAATAGATGGATGACCTTATGCCTCCTGTCGCCGGGGGTACCGCAGTTGTAGCCACGGGTTTTCCGGAGCGAGACGGATAATGGCAGTAGTGAGATGCAAAACAGAAGGGGGCTGAGGGAATCTCCCTGAAATACTCCTCGTACAGCGTTTTCCAGAAGTTCTCCACCTGATCTGCGGTCGGCGGATTGTCTACAACAAGCGGAGGCGGTTGGAAAAGGCGCGAGGGCTTCTCGCGGAACAGTTTATTTTCCGCAAGCCCCCTCGCCCGCCTCACTAGTGACTTTTTGCAAGTCACTAGCATCCGTATCCTGTCGAGACAGTGCTGTTTGGTGGTTCTTGGCTTCCAGCTTTTGTATGCGCCGCTGCGCTCTCTCCTGTGGGGAAGAGGTATTTCGCCTCTCCACCTGAGACGAGCGTTGAGCAGCGGCATACACGGCACAATTTATGTGCCAGATGTCAGCCTCTTCTGGTAGCACTGTACGAAGTTCAGCGTCCACTCTGGCCAGGTCTTGTGGCCCGGGGGTTTTCAGACGGTGTAACCCCCTTCCGGTACTGAGTCCCTCTGGTATTGGGGGAACGAGGAGAACTACGTCCTCAACCGGTGAATGTGGCGGTCCTTCGACCACCTCATTCACCGGTCCAGGAGCAGTCCTCACGTAGCCCCTACTACGAGGGTGGGATACATAGTCACGCAGATTTTGTGGCGTGAAGGCGCTATGATCTGGTAGCCTCTCACACCACAGAGCATGCATCCGCGCCATGTATCCCCTCCGCGCGGGCTCACTGCTTTCATAGCAATGCAGAAGTTCATCCCTCAGCTCATCTGTCCACTCAAAGCGTCCTTGGACATTGCCAATTTCGTCAACGGGCGGCCCGTCCGGTTGGGTCCCACCACCTTGCCCTTGACCCCTATCCGAACGGGGTCGATCGTGGGCGCCCTGTCTTCGGCCTATTGGAACCAAAGATTAGGGCCTGTGGGTGGTTAGCCCAGCAGGCCCACGACCGACACCAGAGGGGAAGATGCTTTCCCCTCCCGGGTGCACTAGGGCTGCCGGTTCGGTTTTGCACCCCTAGCTGGAGTAAGTGGTGGCGCTACTCACCAAAGGCTTAATAGATGGAAGTTAGCCCCTCCTGCTGGTATTTTTTTTTTTTTTTTTTTTTTACAAAAAACCAGTCACCCTACTCTGTGGCTCCGACCCTCACAGAGGGGAGCTGGTAATACCAATAGCCACTCCCCACGCCCGTGGGGTGAGTGACTACCGGGTCCGCGAATCGTGTGCCCTGAGTAGACGTAATGAACCGAGGATGACAGCCTTCTGCATTCTGCCGGCTAAGATCTCTGCCGAATCTCGGCATGCCGGTATGATCTTTAGTTCTGAAAGCAGCGTCTGTCTCATTCCACCGAGGGCTCCTATAATCAGTACCACTATTTTAACAGAATGGCCTGGATAAAGCCTGCGGAGTTCGAAGAGCAAATCTCGATATTTTGTCCGTTTTTCCTCCTCTTTCAAGACAATGTTGCTCTCAGCGGGAGCTGAGAATTCCACGACATACATTGTCTTGAGTTGGTGGTCGAGGAGTACTATGTCAGGCTTGTTGGCTTGTATTTGCCTGACGGTGGGAAACGAGTAGTTCCAATAAATTAGGCACTTCTCATTCCCCACAACGGACTCAATATCCCCCGGAACGTAAGGCAGCACTGGTGTTTCGTCTATCCCATACGAGTGCCTTAGATGATAGTAAAGCACTCGTAATGCTGCGTTGTGTCTATGAATATAGGCCGAGACTGCGTAAGTCGGGCAAGCCGACAGTAAGTGCATTACAGTCTCCGGCGCCCTGCGGCAGGCCCTGCAGCTGACATCAGGGACCTCCATACCCATGACACGACGTCGATAGACGAGAGTGTTAAATACACCATCCTGGCAAGCCATTATGAATCCCTCGGTCTCAGACTTCAGCCCAGCTGACCTTAAGAAGGCGAAGGTCAGCCTTTCGGATAAGCCGAGGTCTTCTATATTTTTATAGAAGATCCCGTGCAATGGCTTATCCTTATGGAGCTGCAGAAGGATGTTGTGTTCTGCAGCTCTAATGTGGGCTTTTAGTCGAACGGGTTCCAACTCGGTGACAGAGTCGGGGTTTACCCGCTCGACGTCGAAGATGAGACAAAGTTCATCGGCTGCTCTGCGTGCTGCCTTAAAGAGAAAAGCTCCTACCTCTGCATTTTCATGGTCTCGGACCATGCAGAGGAGGGGATCCGAACTCCTGATGACCTTACATGCTCCCTCCAGAACCATCCTGCTATGGAGAGTCTCCAAGCTCAAGAGTCCACGGCCTCCCCGATGTCGTGGGAGATATAACCGTGGAACGGACGATTTAGGATGCAAGCTCCTATTGAGATGCATCTTCTTGCGGGTTACTACATCGAGTTGACGCAGCTCTTCTCTAGTCCACTTCACTACTCCGAAAGAGTAGAGAAGGATCGGAACGGCAAGCATATTTGTAGCAGACACCTTGTTCTTCCCCGACAGTTCTGAAGACCAGATCTGTCGGAGTAGGTGCTGATACTTGCCGCGGAGAGCGTTTTTCACTACACTCACTTCTTGGGTGGAGCGTTGCTCGACACCCAAGTAAGTGTACGACTCTCCGGCATCTAGATGGTGTAAGATGCTTCCGTCCACGAGCTGCGCGTCCTCTCCATAGTCACCGCATCGTCCTCTCTTGAGATGGATCAGTGCGCATTTGTCCAACCCGAACTGCATACCGACAGCCTGCGTATACTCCTGTACCACCCTAAGGGACTGTTGGAGATCCCTCTCTCCAGAGGCATAAAGTTTAAGGTCATCCATATAAAATAGATGGGTGACCTTATGCCTCCTGTCGCCGGGGGTACCGCAGTTGTAGCCACGGGTTTTCCGGAGCGAGACGGATAATGGCAGTAGTGAGATGCAAAACAGAAGGGGGCTGAGGGAATCTCCCTGAAATACTCCTCTTCTGAATGTTACCGACTCTGTTTGGACTCTATCGTTACCCGATGTTATGGTAAAGCGAGTCCTCCAGAGCGGCATCAGTTCTTCAATACATCTCACTACGGGACCGGGTACCACAAGACATCGGAGCAAGTGAACAATGAGCTCATGCGATGTCATGTCGAATGCCTTGCGGTAGTCGATCCAGGCCATAGAGAGGTTCCGCTTATACTGCATGGAGTCCTGCGTGACACATCTGTCAATCAACAGGTTCTCCTTGCAGCCAGCGACACCTCTCTTCGACCCTCGTTGCTCATATATCCGTTCGTAAACCGGTTCAACTGCGTGGAGCACCCGCATGTACAAAATGCGTGTAAACACCTTGTAACATGCGTTTAGACAGGTTATCGGTCTCTAATTCTTTGGGTTGGATAAATCTCCGTTCTTGGGGATCAGCACTGTCCGCCCCTCAACAACCCAAGAAGGGATTTGCTGCTCCCCATTTAACCAGGAATTAAATATTCTGGCCAAATGGTGGTGGGTGCTCGATAACTTTTTCCACCAAAAGTTATTTATCCCATCGGGACCTAGAGCAGCAAATTTCTTAGAGCCATCAAGAGCCCTACGAACCTCTTCTGGGGTTATTGGTTCGCACACTTCCTGTGGTTGCTGAAGCCTTTGACAAAAGGCTTGAAAGTGTGCAAGGGCAGGAGAATCTCGGTTGAGTGGAGGCCTCTCCTCGTACAGCGTTTTCCAGAAGTTCTCCACCTGATCTGCAGTCGGCGGATTGTCTACAACACGCGGAGGCGGTTGGAAAAGGCGCGAGGGCTTCTCGCGGAACAGTTTATTTTCCGCAAGCCCCCTCGCCCGCCTCACTAATGACTTTTTGCAAGTCACTAGCATCCGTATCCTGTCGAGGCAGTGCTGTTTGGTGGTTCGCAGCACTGCCTCATTGAGTGTGTGATGGACGCGTCTTAAGTTGGCGGCTAATCGACGCACTTTAGGCGTGAACGGCCTGTTGGCCGCCATATAGTCCATCACACATTGGATACGGGATGCGTGTTGCCTCGCCGACTGGATCTTGGCTTCCATCTTTTGTATGCGCCGCTGCGCTCTCTCCTGTGGGGAAGAGGTATTTCGCCTCTCCACCTGAGACGAGCGTTGAGCAGCGGCATACACGGCACAATTTATGTGCCAGATGTCAGCCTCTTCTGGTAGCGCTGTTCGAAGTTCAGCGTCCACTCTGGCCAGGTCTTGTGGCCCGGGGGTTTTCAGACGGTGTAACCCCCTTCTGGTACTGAGGCCCTCTGGTATTGGCGGAACGAGGAGAGCCACGTCCTCAACCGGTGAATGTGGCGGCTCTTCGGCCACCTCATTCACCGGCCCAGGAGCAGCCCTCACGTAGCCCCTACTACGAAGGTGGGATACATAGTCACGCAGATTTTGTGGCGTGAAGGCGCTATGCTCTGGTAGCCTCTCACACCACATAGCATGCATCCGCGCCATGTACCCCCTCCGCGCGGGCTCACTGCTTTCATAACAATGCAGAAGCTCATCCCTCAGTTCATCTGTCCACTCAAAGCGTCCTTGTTCATTGCGTACGTCGTCAACGGGCGGTCTATCCGGTTGGGCCCCACCACCTTGCCCTTGACCCCTATCCGAACGGGGTCGATCGTGGGGGCCCAGTCTTCGGCCTGCTGGAACCAAAGGTTAGAGCCTGTGGGTGGTTAGCCCAGCAGGCCCACGACCGACACCAGAGGGGAAGATGCTTTCCCCTCCCGGGTGCACTAGGGCTGCCGGTTCGGTTTTGCACCCCTAGCTGGAGTAAGTGGTGGCGCTACTCACCAAAGGCTTAACAGATGGAAGTTATTATTATTATTATTAGGATTTTTTTTTTTTTTTTTTACAAAAAACCAGTCACCCTACTCTGTGGCTCCGACCCTCACAGAGGGGAGCTGGTAATACCAATAGCCACTCCCCACGCCCGTGGGGTGAGTGACTACCGGGTCCGCGAATCGTGTGCCCTGAGTAGACGTAATGAACCGAGGATGACAGCCTTCTGCATTCTGCCGGCTAAGATCTTGCCGAATCTCGGCATGCCGGTATGATCTTTAGTTCTGAAAGCAGCGTCTGTCTCATTCCACCGAGGGCTCCTACAATCAGTACCACTATTTTAACAGAATGGCCTGGATAAAGCCTGCGGAGTTCGAAGAGCAAATCTCGATATTTTGTCCGTTTTTCCTCCTCTTTCAAGACAATGTTGCTCTCAGCGGGAGCTGAGAATTCCACGACATACATTGTCTTGAGTTGGTGGTCGAGGAGTACTATGTCAGGCTTGTTGGCTTGTATTTGCCTGACGGTGGGAAACGAGTAGTTCCAATAAATTAGGCACTTCTCATTCCCCACAACGGACTCAATATCCCCCGGAACGTAAGGCAGCACTGGTGTTTCGTCTATCCCATACGAGTGCCTTAGATGATAGTAAAGCACCCGTAATGCTGCGTTGTGTCTATGAATATAGGCCGAGACTGCGTAAGTCGGGCAAGCCGACAGTAAGTGCATTACAGTCTCCGGCGCCCTGCGGCAGGCCCTGCAGCTGACATCAGGGACCTCCATACCCATGACACGACGTCGATAGACGAGAGTGTTAAATACACCATCCTGGCAAGCCATTATGAATCCCTCGGTCTCAGACTTCAGCCCAGCTGACCTTAAGAAGGCGAAGGTCAGCCTTTCGGATAAGCCGAGGTCTTCTATATTTTTATAGAAGATCCCGTGCAATGGCTTATCCTTATGGAGCTGCAGAAGGATGTTGTGTTCTGCAGCTCTAATGTGGGCTTTTAGTCGAACGGGTTCCAACTCGGTGACAGAGTCGGGGTTTACCCGCTCGACGTCGAAGATGAGACCAAGTTCATCGGCTGCTCTCCGTGCTGCCTTAAAGAGAAAAGCTCCTACCTCTGCATTTTCATGGTCTCGGACCATGCAGAGGAGGGGATCCGAACTCCTGATGACCTTACATGCTCCCTCCAGAACCATCCTGCTATGGAGACTCTCCAAGCTCAAGAGTCCACGGCCTCCCCGATGTCGTGGGAGATATAACCGTGGAACGGACGATTTAGGATGCAAGCTCCTATTGAGATGCATCTTCTTGCGGGTTACTACATCGAGTTGACGCAGCTCTTCTCTAGTCCACTTCACTACTCCGAAAGAGTAGAGAAGGATCGGAACGGCAAGCATATTTGTAGCAGACACCTTGTTCTTCCCCGACAGTTCTGAAGACCAGATCTGTCGGAGTAGGTGCTGATACTTGCCGCGGAGAGCGTTTTTCACTACACTCACTTCTTGGGTGGAGCGTTGCTCGACACCCAAGTAAGTGTACAACTCTCCGGCATCTAGATGGTGTAAGATGCTTCCGTCCACGAGCTGCGCGTCCTCTCCATAGTCACCGCATCGTCCTCTCTTGAGATGGATCAGTGCGCATTTGTCCAACCCGAACTGCATACCGACAGCCTGCGTATACTCCTGTACCACCCTAAGGGACTGTTGGAGATCCCTCTCTCCCGAGGCATAAAGTTTAAGGTCATCCATATAAAATAGATGGGTGACCTTATGCCTCCTGTCGCCGGGGGTACCGCAGTTGTAGCCACGGGTTTTCCGGAGCGAGACGGATAATGGCAGTAGTGAGATGCAAAACAGAAGGGGGCTGAGGGAATCTCCCTGAAATACTCCTCTTCTGAATGTTACCGACTCTGTTTGGACTCTATCGTTACCCGATGTTATGGTAAAGCGAGTCCTCCAGAGCGGCATCAGTTCTTCAATACATCTCACTACGGGACCGGGTACCACAAGACATCGGAGCAAGTGAACAATGAGCTCATGCGATGTCATGTCGAATGCCTTGCGGTAGTCGATCCAGGCCATAGAGAGGTTCCGCTTATACTGCATGGAGTCCTGCGTGACACATCTGTCAATCAACAGGTTCTCCTTGCAGCCAGCGACACCTCTCTTCGACCCTCGTTGCTCATATATCCGTTCGTAAACCGGTTCAACTGCGTGGAGCACCCGCATGTACAAAATGCGTGTAAACACCTTGTAACATGCGTTTAGACAGGTTATCGGTCTGTAATTCTTTGGGTTGGACAAATCTCCGTTCTTGGGGATCAGCACTGTCCGCCCCTCAACAACCCAAGAAGGGATTTGCTGCTCCCCATTTAACCAGGAATTAAATATTCTGGCCAAATGGTGGTGGGTGCTCGATAACTTTTTCCACCAAAAGTTATTTATCCCATCGGGACCTGGAGCAGCAAAGTTCTTAGAGCCATCAAGAGCCCTACGAACCTCTTCTGGGGTTATTGGTTCGCACACTTCCTGTGGTTGCTGGTGCAAGGGCCGGAGAATCTCGGTTGAGTGGAAGCCTCTCCTCGTACAGCGTTTTCCAGAAGTTCTCCACCTGATCTGCAGTCGGCGGATTGTCTACAACACGCGGAGGCGGTTGGAAAAGGCGCGAGGGCTTCTCGCGGAACAGTTTATTTTCCGCAAGCCCCCTCGCCCGCCTCACTAATGACTTTTTGCAAGTCACTAGCATCCGTATCCTGTCGAGACAGTGCTGTTTGGTGGTTCGCAGCACTGCCTCATTGAGTGTGTGATGGACGCGTCTTAAGTTGGCGGCTAATCGACGCACTTTAGGCGTGAACGGCCTGTTGGCCGCCATATAGTCCATCACACATTGGATACGGGATGCGTGTTGCCTCGCCGACTGGATCTTGGCTTCCATCTTTTGTATGCGCCGCTGCGCTCTCTCCTGTGGGGAAGAGGTATTTCGCCTCTCCACCTGAGACGAGCGTTGAGCAGCGGCATACACGGCACAATTTATGTGCCAGATGTCAGCCTCTTCTGGTAGCGCTGTACGAAGTTCAGCGTCCACTCTGGCCAGGTCTTGTGGCCCGGGGGTTTTCAGACGGTGTAACCCCCTTCTGGTACTGAGGCCCTCTGGTATTGGCGGAACGAGGAGAGCCACGTCCTCAACCGGTGAATGTGGCGGCGATTATTATTTTTTTTTTTTTTTTTTTTTTTTTTTTTTTTTTTTTTTTTTTACAAAAAACCAGTCACCTTACTCTGTGGCTCCGACCCTCACAGAGGGGAGCTGGTAATACCAGTAGCCACTCCCCACGCCCGTGGGGTGAGTGACTACCGGGTCCGTGAATCGTGTGCCCTGAGTAGACGTAATGAACCGAGGATGACAGCCTTCTGCATTCTGCCGGCTAAGATCTCTGCCGAATCTCGGCATGCCGGTATGATCTTTAATTCTGAAAGCAGCGTCTGTCTCATTCCACCGAGGGCTCCTATAATCAGTACCACTATTTTAACAGAATGGCCTGGATAAAGCCTGCGGAGTTCGAAGAGCAAATCTCGATATTTTGTCCGTTTTTCCTCCTCTTTCAAGACAATGTTGCTCTCAGCGGGAGCCGAGAATTCCACGACATACATTGTCTTGAGTTGGTGGTCGAGGAGTACTATGTCAGGCTTGTTGGCTTGTATTTGCCTGACGGTGGGAAACGAGTAGTTCCAATAAATTAGGCACTTCTCATTCCCCACAACGGACTCAATATCCCCCGGAACGTAAGGCAGCACTGGTGTTTCGTCTATCCCATACGAGTGCCTTAGATGATAGTAAAGCACTCGTAATGCTGCGTTGTGTCTATGAATATAGGCCGAGACTGCGTATGTCGGGCAAGCCGACAGTAAGTGCATTACAGTCTCCGGCGCCCTGCGGCAGGCCCTGCAGCTGATATCAGGGACCTCCATACCCATGACACGACGTCGATAGACGAGAGTGTTAAATACACCATCCTGGCAAGCCATTATGAATCCCTCGGTCTCAGACTTCAGCCCAGCTGACCTTAAGAAGGCGAAGGTCAGCCTTTCGGATAAGCCGAGGTCTTCTATATTTTTATAGAAGACCCCGTGCAATGGCTTATCCTTATGGAGCTGCAGAAGGATGTTGTGTTCTGCAGCTCTAATGTGGGCTTTTAGTCGAACGGGTTCCAACTCGGTGACAGAGTCGGGGTTTACCCGCTCGACGTCGAAGATGAGACCAAGTTCATCGGCTGCTCTCCGTGCTGCCTTAAAGAGAAAAGCTCCTACCTCTGCATTTTCATGGTCTCGGACCATGCAGAGGAGGGGATCCGAACTCCTGATGACCTTACATGCTCCATCCAGAACCATCCTGCTATGGAGACTCTCCAAGCTCAAGAGTCCACGGCCTCCCCGATGTCGTGGGAGATATAACCGTGGAACGGACGATTTAGGATGCAAGCTCCTATTGAGATGCATCTTCTTGCGGGTTACTACATCGAGTTGACGCAGCTCTTCTCTAGTCCACTTCACTACTCCGAAAGAGTAGAGAAGGACCGGAACGGCAAGCATATTTGTAGCAGACACCTTGTTCTTCCCCGACAGTTCTGAAGACCAGATCTGTCGGAGTAGGTGCTGATACTTGCCGCGGAGAGCGTTTTTCACTACACTCACTTCTTGGGTGGAGCGTTGCTCGACACCCAAGTAAGTGTACGACTCTCCGGCATCTAGATGGTGTAAGATGCTTCCGTCCACGAGCTGCGCGTCCTCTCCATAGTCACCGCATCGTCCTCTCTTGAGATGGATCAGTGCGCATTTGTCCAACCCGAACTGCATACCGACAGCCTGCGTGTACTCCTGTACCACCCTAAGGGACTGTTGGAGATCCCTCTCTCCAGAGGCATAAAGTTTAAGGTCATCCATATAAAATAGATGGGTGACCTTATGCCTCCTGTCGCCGGGGGTACCGCAGTTGTAGCCACGGGTTTTCCGGAGCGAGACGGATAATGGCAGTAGTGAGATGCAAAACAGAAGGGGGCTGAGGGAATCTCCCTGAAATACTCCTCTTCTGAATGTCACCGACTCTGTTTGGACTCTATCGTTACCCGATGTTATGGTAAAGCGAGTCCTCCAGAGCGGCATCAGTTCTTCAATACATCTCACTACGGGACCGGGTACCACAAGACATCGGAGCAAGTGAACAATGAGCTCATGTGATGTCATGTCAAATGCCTTGCGGTAGTCGATCCAGGCCATAGAGAGGTTCCGCTTATACTGCATGGAGTCCTGCGTGATACATCTATCGATCAGCAGGTTCTCCTTGCAGCCAGCGACACCTCTCTTCGACCCTCGTTGCTCATATATCCGTTCGTAAACCGGTTCGACTGCGCGGAGCACCCGCATGTACAAAATGCGTGTAAACACCTTGTAACATGCGTTTAGACAGGTTATCGGTCTGTAGTTCTTTGGGCTGGACAAATCTCCGTTCTTGGGGATCAGCACTGTCCGCCCCTCAACAACCCAAGAAGGGATTTGCTGCTCCCCATTTAACCAGGAATTAAAAATTCTGGCCAAATGGTGGTGGGTGCTCGATAACTTTTTCCACCAAAAGTTATTTATCCCATCGGGACCTGGAGCAGCAAAGTTCTTAGAGCCCTCAAGAGCCCTACGAACCTCTTCTGGGGTTATTGGTTCGCACACTTCCTGTGGTTGCTGAAGCCTTTGACAAAAGGCTTCAAAGTGTGCAAGGGCAGGAGAATCTCGGTTGAGTGGAAGCCTCTCCTCGTATAGCGTTTTCCAGAAGTTCTCCACCTGATCTGCAGTCGGCGGATTGTCTACAACACGCGGAGGCGGTTGGAAAAGGCGCGAGGGCTTCTCGCGGAACAGTTTATTTTCCGCAAGCCCTCTCGCCCGCCTCACTAGTGATTTTTTACAAGTCACTAGCATCCGTATCCTGTCGAGACAGTGCTGTTTGGTGGTTCGCAGCACTGCCTCATTGAGTGTGTGATGGACGCGTCTTAGGTTGGCGGCTAATCGACGCACTTTAGGCGTGAACGGCCTGTTGGCCGCCATATAGTCCATCACACATTGGATACGGGATGCGTGTTGCCTCGCCGACCGGATCTTGGCTTCCATCTTTTGTATGCGCCGCTGCGCTCTCTCCTGTGGGGAAGAGGTATTTCGCCTCTCCACCTGAGAAGAGCGTTGAGCAGCGGCATACACGGCACAATTTATGTGCCAGATGTCAGCCTCTTCTGGTAGCGCTGTACGAAGTTCAGCGTCCACTCGCGTCCACAGCGTTATTATTATTATTATTATTATTATTATTATTATTATCCTGAACTTTTACTTAAAGCAATTTTCCAAAAATAATTTACAGAGAGGTTTAGGTTTAAATCTATATAATAACGTCAGAAGCAAAAAAATAATATAATTAATTATAATAATATAATTTAATGTTTTTTATATAGAAACTTATTTGAAATTTGTGTTCATTTTTACAATATTCTTATATAACAAATGCTTAGATTTCTTATCGTTTACTGTGGACAATACATATACATTATTTTCTCAATAGGTACGCGGTAATAGTATATTGAACTATACGGTTGGTAAGTCCATTATAACATAATCGGGGAACAGTTTGAAAAAACGAGGAGGAATAGAATTTTTTAAATTTCCGATATTCCGTTATAATGAATGAACTTAACAATCGCAACAAATGTTCAGTCGCCAGATGGAAGACAACACGACTATTGAAAAAATTGATTCGTATATTACGAATCACTTTTTCTTTCACTCTTATAAAAAATAATGATTACCATGTGATTGAAATAAATTTTTTTAAATTATATTTGTATTTTTATAATTACACAAGGGACATACAGTGACTTGGTTTTTTGCAATTGTGCATTTAGAAAGATATTTTTTATAAAAGTGAGAGAAGGTTTGAATCGTGTATTATCGTGTTTTTCCAGTATGGAAACTAGATTTTTCGGATGATAGAAGTATCTTGCATGAATTGGATTAAAAATATATAAAAAAAAAAACTAATGCCAAAATAAATTTTAGAGGCTCTTGGTTCAAATCTCAATTTAATTTTTGACTCCCTTTAATAATAGGGTAGGAGAGGCAATGGACGTGGAAGTAATAACTTTAAAATCAGCAATCATGTGTGATTTTCATCCGATTGACAACCGCACATGTATCGCTTAGGAATAATAATTATAAAAGTACTACGAATTTTGTTTTCTATGGAAACGAATGACCAATACGAAAAATTCAACTCACAAGGCCTATCAACAGTATAGCGGTAAGTAATTAAGTGATAATAATAAAATACATGCAATCTTGCAAAAATACTATTGAATTCTCCACCGCGCCATAGGCAGATAGTTCGTACAGGGCGACTCCGAGCCCGATAGTCCGTGCGCAAATGACGCTATGAAAATTAGGCGTATTAAAAATTCAATTGCTCGAAAAGTATGAAACCTAACGAGCTGAATGTTTTTTTAAAAACTTTTCTATAGTATTGTCTACGTTTGACTTCATATATACATACCTAAATTTTGAATAATTACCATACTTACTCACATGCTGAAGTTTTTAATGCACGTATTTGTTAGTGGCAACTTTGGGGCTCATTTTCTCGAAAAGGCCTTACATTTTGAGAACTTGGAGAGTATTAGAAGCGCTATAGTTTTTTGAGTAAGTTTACAAAAATTCATAATCGTAGCTCAAACCGTTGATTTAATAGCGCAATGTATGTTTTAACAAACACATTTTTCAAATTACTTCTCAGGCATGAAACATTTGATTTGGTGAATTCGGCCCTACTAAAAAAAGTTATAATATTCCATATCGGATGACCAAAATTATATTCTACAGGATGGTGAAGGTCCCATTTAGTTATAGATTAATTTTTTAAAACTGCATAATTGCGGGCCGATTTTATTCCGCTAATAGTAATAGTTTGACCGTTTGTTCTGTCTAGAATTAAAATAGAATGTTTCCATCAATCTAACAATTCCGAATAATTTACAGGGTTATGTAAATGACCACCCTCGATATTGTTTTGTAAAAGTTTTTTCCTTACGGTTTTATTTTTAATATCATAATAGAAACTGACATGGTATGCCAAATAAGAACTATTGTATGTTCCTCTTTAGTATAAGTATTTCAATAATATTTTTGTTATTGAAATCATTTTAACTTTTATGATAACGTAATATAGTAAGCATGTTGTTTTCGCGGCAAGACAACATAAACATCAGAAATATTTAAATTTATAAATGCAAATTACACTTATCTTATTAGCATATTTGCAATTATTTATTGGCAACAACTCGGCACATCTTCCCAACCAAACGACAATGAATTACTTTAATGGATCTGCAAAACGGCTCCCCTCGACTCCCAGCACATTAAGTACACAAGAATGGGACAACATACTAAAATACGAGCCAGTTAAGAGAATAAAGAAGAGCCGAGAGAATATACTGCTAGTTTTATTACTATTCGGTGACATGTATTAGCGCTTTACCTGACGACTAAACACGCTACGTTATGGCTTTATAAAACATAAAATCACTTTATTTGTTAATTAATTTTCTATCTTATTGGACATTACTTTTCCTGTTTTGTTAGCGTCTGCTTGTACTGTGTGTGTGGTAATTGTTTATTTTCTTTGAAATAATTGTTTAATATTGACAATAAATATAGGGCAATGAAAATAACATTGAAAAAGGAACAAAAAGTTACATTCTGGAAACTTTGCACATGCGTTTATTGGTGCCCAAGCATTATGTAACAGAAAGTCTAGCACCCTACGTTGCCATTGGGGTAAGCTCCCCATATATTCCATGAAAAAGTTGCAAAAAAGGGTTAAAACACAAAAGTTGTATGAGAGGGATCAAACATGGGTACCCCCCGTTTCGCGCTAAACATTTTAAGGTTCCCACCCCTCAGCAACTAACACTAAACCAGAAAAACCGCCCCTATTTCTCGTTCTTTTCATCGTAGGCATGCGGATCGGTTTTTTGGGCAGGATTCGTGTAGGCCGTATGAAATTTAACCATTCAACATCTTATCCACCCCCGGGGTTGAAACTACCCCTCCCTTAATACTAAAATATCCCCAAAAAAATCGAAATACATGAAAATTGGTTTATCCCCGTTTTCGAGGATGCTCAATACGATGGTAATGTTTATTTCTCCCCCGTCCTTCACCAACCACCCCTAAAACCACTCCTTTTTATATTTAGTGATACTGGACTAGGTAGGGGTTTTTAAGGGGACTTAGACATTGTAAAGGGAGTCGAGTGACGAGACATACCATCAACTCCGAAGTTGAAACTACCATCATTCCTAACATTGAAATTCACCGAAAAATTTAAAATAATGGAAAATGTTTTCTCCCCTTTTTCAAATGCGCTAAACACAAGTCAATACTACTTCATCCCCCACTCTCTGTCAACCACCCCCAAATTAGGGGTTGTTGGTGGACGATGGGGGAGAAATCAATATTACCATCATTTTGAGCACCCTCAAAAACGGGAATAAACAAATTTTCATGCATTATGATTTTTTTGGGGATATGTTGGATGGATAAGATGTTGCATTGTTAAATTTCATGCGGCATAGCCGAATCCTGTTCAAAAGATCCATCCGCATGCCTCCTATAAAAAGACGCAGAATAGGGGTGATTTTTCGAGTTTAGGGGTAGTTGGTGAGGAGTGGGAACCTCAAAAATATCATCATCGTGTTCAGCGCTCTCTAACACGGGGAGGTACCTACGTTTCATCCCTCTCACAGAACTTTTGGAATTTTTTCCACTTTTTCATGGGCTAAGATGAAAAATGATACAAATATTTTTTGCGACTAACTTGAAACCTAGCAAATATTGAAAAGTTGTTTGGACAAAATTTCAAGCTGATAAATTTTTTAATGGTTACCTTAATAGTACAATTTTTGTACGATAGAAATTTAAAAAGTTATGATATTCAATATTGGGTGGATGGTTGTAAAAATAAGAAATGAGTATACAGGGCGGGGCAATAATACGTCCGAATTCGTTAACGTAGCTGGAGTTCTATGATAGCTAGAAAATTAAAAAAATGCAAATAAACTAGATAAAAAAATCTATAATCCAAAATAATTTTCTAATGTACAGGGCAAACCACGACGATAGCACAGGATCAAGTACCTTTTTAAAAATGGAATGCTATGTATCTTGTACATTTCTTGAAGCTTCCCTCTAGACTCCTTTCACTTCTACATTATTATTATTGACTCTCTTCCTACAACTGTAATGATTATTTTTCTTGAAATAACGCCACCTGCAGTTTTCAACAGGGCTGGCGTTGGGTGATGTAGATTTCGCCCTTATTGCGGACGCCGCCAGGAGCTTGGTACGAATTTCTTACAGAGGTATGAGGGCGCCAGTAGGTACCGACTCCTTTCGACACCAGTGTCGAACTAGGTTGTATCTTGTAGAGTTCTCTCACTACATGCTGAGTCCCTCACTGCTTGCTGACTCTGGACTTAGCCAGCCATCTTAAAAATATGGTTTATAGTTTGGTAATCATGATACGAGAAAAAACAAAAAAATTATTATTATATATTATATTATATATTCAAAAAACTTCAGAACGAAAAACTGTAATCAAATCAAATAAAACAATTTCGTTTAATACTTGCTTTATTTTATACCCCAAGTCGGCGTTTTCCCTTTGGATCGAATTCGTGAGAGAGACCAGGAATTTGTTTTGTGTAGAGAGTTTGTTTGTGCCCAGCTTCGGCGTAGATTTCAGATATTGTTTTTGATTTTGGACAGGAAAGAAGTCCCTGATGATGCCTACTTTATATTTAGGGAAGTTAGCTCTGCTAGGGAAAGTGTCCCAGATATAGGCGAGTGCCAATGGAATGAAAGTCACTTTTACAAAAGCTAGTATATTGACACTCTATCTAAAATATTTACAAAACTGAAAAACGATTTATTTTGTTTATTTAGTTTACAGTTGTATTTTAGCAAGCTCTTTTTTGTAAGTAAGACGCGTTACTGGTTAGGATGTCGTGATTAAATGATCGCGGCGGACTGAATAATGATACGTTAAGTCGCTAGGGACAGAAGTTGATACGTTGAACTAGCGCGGTAGACTGTTCGAACTTCACTTTTTGTTAAATGCGCAGTGACAAAATGGTTTAGAGCTTTTTTACTTGGTACAGCCAAGGAAGCAGCTGCAGTGGCACGGTTATAGAGGTAACGTTGGCGGCGCACGTAACGAACTGGACTTCATTTGAGAATATTAAGATTTAAATAAAAAATTTGTTTATTTGTTACATGCGCGAAGGCAGAATAGAATTTATTTAAAGCTCTTTTTTGCTTGGAAGCAGCTGTAGTGGCATGGTTGGAGATTCAACGTTCGCGGCGCACGTATCGAATTGGACTTGGTCGAGCTCATCGTGCTCGGCTTTTTATATGGTTCATCAGGAACTCGACGTGCGGAGGTTTGGAAAGGTCTGGAAATGTCCCCGCCCATTCCATGCGTGCTCGATTGCGCAATATTTCATTAGAAAAGGTAAATATGAAAAACTCGAACATGAAAATTATTAACGGAAATTAGTTGGAAATGTTTATTAAATTTGAAACAACCCTGTGAAGTTGTCCTGAAGGCCTTTGTACTTAAAGTTGAATATGATATGAAATTGTGCCGATACGTTCGCGGTGAATGAATGACGTGTATTCAGTTTAATTGGATGCATAGCTGAAGTTTTCGGAAGTAAGTTTTGATAATGATGGGGACGAACGTAACCGTATTCTATTGGGACAACTTGAATTGAGATTGATTGTATGTTGATATTTAGGACGCGGAATTGAATAACCGTTGAAATTGAAAGGAAGAATAATTTATAAAAAGTTTGTGTGATTGAAATAAAATATTTTGAATGCGAGTATGGAAAGTTATTTTGATACTAATGGGCCAGCAAGCGGAACATACGAAATGGAAATAAGTTTTGATGTCAATAGGAACATGTGAAAAGGAAAGAAGTTTTGATGAATGTTCAGCTGGCACGTCGGGAAAGTGAATGATGTTATTTTGATGTGTGAAATGAAACTTGAATAGGAATTTGAAATTGAGAGAAAAATGACTAATAAAAATTTGTAGAAGTGAAACATAACATTACGGCTGGGGGTGTGGAAAGTGGTTGTGATGCGAATCGTGATAGTGGGGACCTGTATTTTTTAGGGCCGTAGTTTGTAAATTTTGAGCTGTAATTCGGTTAATTTGAATGGTTTTATTGATGAATTCGAAATATTTATAAATTATTGATGATTCGTGAACTTCTTTAGATTCGAAATAAATTATGTTTGTTTACACAGTGACATCTTGAAAAAATTATTAGTAATAATTATGGGTTCTACGAAAAAAATATGTAAGTACCAGTTACAAGACATCTGTATGATTTTCTTGAATCATTTTCACAACATATACAAGATGACCAAAAATTTAAAATTTCTTGAATAAAATTTTCTAATTTTTTTAAAATGGAACGCCCTGCCCTGTTTGGTTTAAGACAATATTGTGAGAAATACATATTGCCTATAAAGACAGCATAAAATTTTAGTTTTCTTATGTTTGTGTCCCGAACTCGCCCAGCACATCAAGTTCTTGCGAATATTTTACTTGTAATTTTTTTGGTGTTTTCTTTATGCGACAAACAATAGAACCTCGGTTCGGTATCAATTGACACAAATGAACATTTATCCCAGTTATCGGTCGTTAGTTCTCATTTGTGTTAATTTTGAAGTACATATTTAGAATTTCACAGGAAGAATGGAATCGAATTCCGCAAGAAACCAACAAAGATCTTCTGCGGAGTATGTCTAGGAGAATGCAGGCTAGTGTTAGAGCTAGAGGAAGAAATAATAAGTACTAAATTGTTATTATCTTGTCTGCAAATATTGTTATGAAGTCGGTATTGTTACCCTTTTTAATTAAATCTTATAGCCAAAACGAGGCTGTTTTATTCATTCCTCTTCGAATCCACTGTAAAGCTTTAGTTTGTAATTTAATTGGCTGTAACACACATAAAACCCTCCAGTGCAAGGCATCTAGCAATAAAAAACTCAAAAAGTGTTAGAGGAAAAAAAATAAAAATAAGAAAATATGCAATGTTTTTGTCTGTGAGTGATTTCTCGTCATTTTCGGTACTATACGTATGCGCGCACAAGTATATGTGTAATAATTCATTATAAAAATTTCAATAATAAAAATAAAAACTGGTTGTGAGCAGGTTTTAAATATTTAGATAAAGAAAACTCTCGAAGGTAAGATGAAATTTTTTTTTTGAAAATTCACAAATTTTTATTAAACTTTTTACATATATTGATTATTATTTTATTTTCTTCATGTGTTCTTTTTCTAGTAGTCGTACTATATGTGTTACTGCAAGAAGTGTCTACTTTCGAATCGATAACTGGAGTTTGGAATATTTCTTCACCCTCGTCATCACCAAAATCGTATACATCTGAGATATTCTCTGATCATCTTCTTCATAATAATTATCATCTTCGAATTCGTCAATATCATAGATATCAGGACTAATTTCTAATTGCTCAGGCTCTTCATCAACCACAGTTCCGTCAACAATATTATCTGCATTTGAACTCAAAACATTCCTTATATTGTGGTATAAATTGCTGCATGTGACGCCAATGGTTTTGCATGAGCAACATTTAGTTTTGCAACCGACCTTATAATACAATCACAAGCAATTATATTGAGTAATTCGTAGAGAAGGGGACTTTTACCAGTCCTTATCGACATCAGTCTATTATCTGTTGTTTGCTCTCTCCCGAAATCCTGTCAATTTTGGTACTTCAGAGACACTTCTTACGGTAGCACGTCTAGTACAACTACTACAAAAGAAAACTTGAATGAAATAAAAAAATAATCAATATATGTAAAAAGTTTAATAAAAATCTGTGAATTTTCGAAAAAAATTATATCTTACCTTCAAAAGCCCTTTTTATTTAAACATTCAAAACCTGCTCACAATCACTTTTATTATTAATATTTTAATATATTTAATATTAAGTTTTTATAATGAATAATTACACGTATACTTGTGCGCGCATACCTGTAATACCGAAAATGATGGGAAATCACCGCGCGCATTATTATTATTATTATTAGCCGTTACTCGAGTCCGAGTATAAAAATGTTACAGTCGATAAATTGTGTACAATAAAAAAAATAAGTAAAAGGTGTAGTCTATTGTAATTCCCATTCATCTACGGTGCACACGACTATGGCTATAGAGGCCAATTCGGGAGAGCACATGTCGACCGCAGTCTGGACAAACATAGACCTGGTTAGGTCTTGGATTCGGCCTTCTTGCAGCAACATTTCCTTGATAGTTGGCCACAACCCCTCGCCATTCGGTTCTGTCCGCTGCAAGTTGTTCCCATTGCTCGTCTGCAATACCGCAGGATTTTAGATTTTCATGGAGAGCGTCTTTGAACCTCTTTCGTTGACCGCCACGCCTTCTTCTACCGCTTAGAAATTCACCATAAAGTGTACATTTAGGAAGGCGGTTATCGTGCATACGATGAACGTGACCTGCCCATCTTAGGCGTGCTCTTGAAATAAGCACCTCAATTGGAAGGCTGTTTGCTCTCCTGAGTACTTCCACGTTTGATATGTGATGGAACCAACGGATTTTCATCATACTTCTGAGGTGTCTTTGCTGAAAACGTTCTAATTCTTTCACATGACGACGGTAAGTGACCCAGCTTTCACATCCATATAGCAGTGTTGGAATGACAACTGCTCTGTAGACAGCCATTTTCGTTGACAAAGCAAGGTCGTGGTTGTCAAATACTCTCTCTCTAAGTCCCCAGAGTGCTCTAGATGCAGCGTTAATTCTATTGCGAATCTCGCTGTCCATGTTTGCTTTGTCATTAACAACGTTGCCTAAGTAATTGAACTGATCCACCACTTCAAGGGAATTTCCGTTAAGTGTAATGTCTATTTGGTTCACTTGATGAGGAGTTGACATAATCTTAGTCTTTCCAATGTTGATTTTAAGTCCCAAGGAATCATAGCTCTGGGCATACACATCTAAAAGTTCTTGAAGCTCTTCCGGCGTAGAGGCTAAAAGTGCACAGTCATCCGCATACTGGAGATCACAAATGAATCGTGTGCGTGTCTTCGTGAAAGCTCTAAAGCGCCCTATGTTAAAGAGACCGCCATCAAAACGGTATCTGAGACCTATTCATCTGACTGTCAGTTTGTTGTCAACAATAATTGTTAGAGCAGTGGTAAACAAATTAAAGAGTAGGGGTGCCAGGACACATCCCTGTCTAACTCCAGTGAGGGTTTGGAAAGGTTCGGTTGCCTCATTATTATACATAACCTGGGCGTTGTTGTTTGTATGTAGACTGCGACATACTTCTACAAATTTTCTAGGGATACCTAAGCGGAACATAATTTTCCAGAGCACTTCCCTGTCCACCGAGTCAAACGCCTTGGTTAAATCAATGAAGGCCATGTGAATTTCTCCTTGATGTTCGAGTGCTTTTTCTTGAAGCTGTTTAAGTGTGAAGATTAAATCCGATGTGCCTCGGTTTGGTCTAAAGCCACTCTGTGTTTCAGGAAGTAACTTTTCCATAACAGGTGTTAGCCTGTTTGCCATCGCTTTAGTGAGTATCTTCCCTCCAACAGCCAGGAGAGCTATACCCCTGTAATTTCCACAGTCCGCAGCGCTCCCTTTGTTTTTGAAGAGGTTGATTAAAAGTGTATCACGAAACTTTTGCGGAGCTTGACCACTTTCCCACACGACATCAAACAGTTTTTTGAGGTAGGGTATGAGCTCTGACGACACAGCTTTAAAGACCTCAGCTGGGAGTGAGTCGGCGCCGGGAGATTTGTTATTTTTTAGCTGCCCAATGGCGGTTAAGATCTCTTCCGTTGTTAGTGGTTTATCTAAGTCTTCGAAGGTGTCATATTGAGGGATAAGATTTATAATATCGTGATCGGCTTGACTTTGCTGGTTAAGAATGTTAGAGTAGTGTTCTTTCCATCGGGCTCTTATTTCCTGGTCTTCTTTGAGGAGATTTCCATTTAAATCTTTAATAGGGCACATATTTTTCCGACTGGGGCCGTACACTGCTTTTACTCCTTGAAAGAAATTCCTGTAGTCGTGTGAATCGGCGTACCTTTGAATTTCTCTGGCCTTGCTTGCCCACCACTCGTTCTTTATTCTTCTGATTTCGCGTTGCGTTTCATACTTAGATTGGGTAAAAGCTTCTGCTTTTGATGAGTCGTTGGGGTGGTTGATAGCATTTTGGAAGGCAGTATGTTTGCGGTCAAGAAGTTCTTGTATAAAAGCTTCATTATCATTGAACCAGTCCTCCTGTTTTTTACTTGCTGCAGTGCCAAGAATTTCCTCACTCGCACTTTTTAGACTGTCTTTAATTTGTGTCCAGGTAGCAGCGACATCTACAGAATTGGTTTCTTCTAGTGCACTCAAATTCTTTTGAACTTTTTGCTTTAGTTGTTCGACGGTTTCTTGGTCACGCAATTTACTAATACAGAGACGGGGTCTACGTTTTACTTGAGTTCTTCGGTGTTTGGGTCTCATAACAATTTTCATTTTAGAGACAACAGGACGATGATCGGTCCAACATTCGCTATCAATGCGCGCCTTTGTAATTTGGACGTCCTTGAGATGCTTCCTACGTACGATAACATAGTCCAGTAGATGCCAGTGACCTGATCTGGGGTGACGCCAGGTGCCTTTAAATTTATCCTTTTGTCGGAAAATGGTGTTTGTTATAACTAGATCATGTTCGGCGCATTTAGTTAGGAGTAGTTGACCGTTAGCGTTCATGTTGCCCAAACCGTTCTTGCCTATGATGCCTGGCCAGGTGTCTGCATCTCTCCCTACTCTAGCGTTAAAATCGCCAAGAATAACGAGTCGTTCCGTTTTAGGTATTCTACAGAGGGTTTCTTCCAGCTGTTGATAGAAGCTTTCCTTGGTTTCGTGACTTGCATCCAGAGTGGGAGCGTAGGCGCTTATTAGATTTACCGCGTTGCCATCTGATAGCTCATAGCGTAGCAGCATTAGACGCTCGGATAGGCCTTGTGGTACTTGTGTTAAGTTGGATACAAGTTGATTCCGAACGGCAAATCCTACTCCATGTTGTCTTCTTGAATTGGTGGGAAGACCTTTCCAATAGAAGGTGTAGTACTTTTCTGTGAGAGAGCCTTCCTCCAAAAAACGAGTTTCGCTGAGAGCTGCAACGTCAACATTGAGTCGGTGAAGTTCTCTATCTATTAGAGCAGTTCTTCTTTCAGGCCGATGGGTGCGAGTGCTGTCGTTCAAAGTACGAACATTCCAAGCGCCGTAGATGAAAGAATTAGTTTTGTTGGATTTAACTTGACGGTGTTTTTTCGACATTCGATGAGGTGTCCCTGTGGGCACCCTCCCCCGGAGATCCGATCGGGAGGGTATTTTACCTCCGGATGATTTTGTCCCACTTGAACGCTCCATCATTTTTTGAAGCCTTAATCGACTGAAAACGAAGCTGCATTTGAATTTTAGCTGGAGCAGGTATGCAACTGACCAGCTCGGTTGCGGAAGGCGAGTGGTGTGGTCCCATGGCACAGAAGGAGACTGCGACGATGGGATAACCAAACGATTCCAAAAGCAACCTTTGTGTGCGGTGGGTTATTTTTACCGCACTCTTCGTGAGAAGGTGGATGTGCTCACGGCAAAAGGTAAGGGTTATTCCGCCCTTACTCGGTCCTTAGAGCCTCGTTAGTGAAAACAGGGTGCACCAAGTTCAAATTGAACTCATCGCGAAGGTGAGGTTAACAATTGAGTAGGAGAGGCTATGACTTGCGCTTCACTACCCCACTACCCCCGCGCGCATATATATATATTAGACCACATTAGACCACATGAGAAGATTCACTTACCTCTCATCACTACCATTTACATTAGTCTGTATAAGACTAGCAGGTTGGCCACTGTCATTTGTCTGTTCCATGACCTATGACATACTGATGAGAACTAATAAGTTCGAAATCGGTCTATGTCTGGCCAGGGAATTATCAAATGACATTGGCTACCAATCTTTCATGATTTGTAAGGTATAATTCAATGCAGGTCGGGCTATTTACCCGCTGAGTAGTTGTTTCCTGCAAATCATGTATATAACATCATATATATATATATATATATATATATATATATATATATATATATACAAATAATGACAAAAACCGTTAAAAAAGGTATCATTTAGATATATCACGTGAAAGTACATAAAAATCCTTTTTTACCAAAGTAAAAAAAATCGTACGACCATTTGGACAAATTGGGGAACGTTTTGAAAATTTTGTGGAATTTGGACTAAAAAATGGAATTATGGTCAAACTATTGAATATTTTTTACTAAAATTTTTCAAGCTATTTCTTGGTTATAGGTTACTTTTATCTAAAATCATCATCAAATTTGGTTTAATTTTGGCCAAGTTAGCCGTAATTCAATTTTTTACGTTTTTTTAGTATATATATATATATATATATATATACATATCTTGGAAGACGGTGGACTGATTTTCACGAAATTTGAGCTGAAATAAAAGAGTACCATTCTTGTTTCTTAACTCGCATTTTAAAGGGTTCTAATTAAATTAAAACTGAAATACCACCCTTAAAAATAACCAATTTACCCCTTTTTCGAAAAAAAGCGTTCCCCTACCTACTCGTTGTAGAAAACTCAGACTATTCTTAGTTTCACCAAAACAAACTTATTTTTCTACGTCGCTTTGCTCTATGTAAAATTCTCTCTGAAAATCTAGCTTTACTCCACTAGTAGATGAATTAATTGTAACTAGACCAAGAATTTAAAAAATTTTTTGAACTTTATAACTCTTGTAAAAAGTCATTTTTTATAAAAACTATTGTTTTCTTCAAATGTTAAAAAAGCATAACTTTAGTTTCCAGAATGTAAACTGTCATCTGACAAACAAAAATCAAAATTTTCGAAAAATCAAAATTATCAAAACCAAAGTTTAGGCCAGCCTATGTGCAGCCCGGCATTTACACGTTTCGCAGAATGTTCCTCGTTCAGATTGAGATACTTGCGTTGGCATCAAAATTTAAAAAAAATTGTGAGAGTATCTAAAACCAAATTTAGTTATAAGTTTTTTAAAATCTGTTTTAGTTAGATATAGAAAATGTTATCACCTATTTTAATACATCTTTTATGTGAAAGGAGTTTAGGTTAAGTTTTAAATTGTGTTTTAGCCAAACCAGTTCTATTCCGTCCGACCCTGCAACCCGCCACCGCGAACTACGCGGTGGTTGCATGGTTGGTCCCCAGAATAGGTTCTGGGGCGGCACATGTATTGTATTCATAATAAATAATATTAAAGTTTTGAATTTAATTGAATTGAAAGTATTATTTTGTCGCTTACGAGAAGCACTAAAAGTATTTGAAAAAAAATAGCTTGTTGAGTAAAAATGAAAAAATGTCACTATTACTCTATATTATATGTACTATTGTACGGTCGTGAGCAAAAAAAAATAGGACAAGTCTTATAACGGTATTTTGCTAAAATATAGTTGTGTACATCTAACTTTAATTTTTGTGACATTGTCAGTTAGTTGTCATAATTTATTGCAAGTGTGCAAACATTAATATGCCTCATATAAGCGATTTAGTTAAATCTGGAGTTATTGCTAAAGCAGAAGATAGATTGGTCAATGAGACAAATAATAATATAATAATCACTTTATAATATTGACAAAAATTCGGTGTGTAACATTTTAAGAAAGTGGAGAATAAACGGTACGATTAGTAGAAATCCTGGATCAGGGCGACGAAAGATATCAACTCAACAACAAGATTTGCAATTGGAAAAACGTAGACAACATCCATTACCCTCTGACATTGCTACATCAGTTCAATTCGATAGATTATTAACAATATAGTAATGGGCAGGGTCGTGAGCAAAAAAAAATGGGACAAGTCTTATAACGATATTTTGCTAAAATCTAGTTGTGTACATCTAACTTTAATTTTTGTGACATTGTCAGTTAGTTGTCATAATTTATTGCAAGTGTGCAAAAAACTAATATGTCTCATACAAGCGATTTAGGTAAATCTGGAGTTATTGCTAAAGCAGAAGATGGATGGTCAATGAGACAAATTGCACTGCGTTATAATATTGACAAAAATTGTGTTTTAAGAAAGTGGAGAACAAGCGGTACGATTAGTAGAAATTCTGGATCAAGCTGATGAAGGATATCAACTCAACAACAAGATTTGCAATTGGTAAATGCTTTAGTAGTAGTTTTACTCAGTTATTCAGGCTGCTGAAGAAACAAATTTTTTCCTGGATCGAGTAGTACTGGTCGCCGGCGGGTAAGAGAATCGGAGCTACGTTGTCATGCAGCAGCACAGCAATACTTACTTTAAGCTGAACAATACTGAACATAAAGAAGCTCGAGTAGGATTTGCGCTTGAATTTTTAGCGCATGATGTAAATTTTTGGAACAATGTAATCTTTACAGACGATAAAACTTTCCAGTCAACACACAGCGGTCGTATTGTGTTTACCGCCCTCCGAATACTCTATTCGATGAGAAATATATATCTAACAATGATAAAAGTGGTAAATTTTCCGTCAATATGTGGGCTTGGATATCGGCACGTGGTCCTAGTGTTTTGTGGCATATTGAGGAACGATTTAATAGTGAAACATATATTAGGATTTTAGACGATATTATACTCCCTTCTGTGTCACAATTATTTCATAATAATGAGTTCATATTGCAACAAGACAATTATTCCGTTCATACTGCTCATACCGTAACTAGTTGGTTTCAAGATAACAACATCAATGTTCTTAACTGGCCCAGCCCAGTTATAGTCCAGATCTTAACCCTGTGGAAGAAGTATGGGGACTACTCGTAAGAAGTATCTAAAAACGAAATGTGAGACCTCGGAATGCCGAAGAATTACTGGAAATAGTAAATAATGCATGGAAAAATATTATTACTAATGGTTATTGTATAAGGTTATTTAATTCTATGCCAAACAGACTTATAAAAGATAAATAGAAATAGTGCAATAACGAAATATTTTAATAGTTAGTTTCTTGTTAAGTAGGATATCATTTGTCTTTTGATCCAGGATTTCTACTAATCGTACCGTTTATTTTCCACTTTCCTAAAATGTTACACACCAAATTTTTGTTAATGTTATAACGCAGTGCAATTTGTCTCATTAACCATCCATCATTTACTATAGCAATAACTACAGCATTAAAATAAAAAGTAAATTAAAAGTGATATCTATTTTATTTGGGCTACTCATTACACTAAAGAGAGATTTACATAAGAAAAAAAATTTTCCTATTTTTTCCGCTCACGACAGTACCTACAATTTATGCAATGCTAGACAATGCTAGAAAATGTAGAAGAAATTGAACGCACTGAAAAATAAAATTTGTCTCAATCTGCGGATCATTTAAAGCGTATTATAGAGCTTTTTCCAACGCTTTATAAATGGTTATGACAACATAACCTTAACTCACTTTAAACAAGTTTTCCAATCTTATCTTTAAGCGCGGCTACTTTGTTCGGGATATAGTTAAAATTGAAACGCGTTCCACACAGCTATTCTATCTGAAAATATGTCCGTCTAAGAGGTGACCATTTTAGTATTTCTGATTTCCTCGACAATTTAGTGTACGTGATTTGAATAACAGATACAAAACTTCTTAGCGAAATCTCCGATTTGTTTAAATATAAGTGACATTTTAAATATCTTTCCTAAACGTATACAGAAAGGATCTACCATCTACATTTAAGTAAGGATTTTATTATTATCTTTTTAATCAATTTATTGTTTTAAATGCTAAGATACTGCTTATAAATAACTAGGTACATTTTGAAGTGTATGTAGATGGAGATAGTTATAAACGAAATAAACAGTAACAGTTTAATAATTTGTTCGAAACTGTAACTGTTCTAATGTCAGTGTTTTTCATAAATTATTTTGACAAATACCTTGCCACGTTAATGGTGGGCATACAACAAGGCCATAGATAGACTTTCGCTATCCATGATAAGATGAAAATTCGAAGAGAAATTTTTTTTCAAACCTAAAGAGAATTACCCGTACACATGGCTTATTAAAAAATTTGGAAAAACAATACATACATAGAGGGTGCATACAATCATTAGGAATCCAAACAATTTATTCCAGGAGCTAACAAATGTCATGCATGCACTTCTATATACCCTCAATCTAAATGCTGGCCTTAATTTTACTCCCATAAATAGTAACGCAAAAAATTACTGATCGGGTGGTCCAGATCATAGTCATTTAGCAGCCATTTTAAACTCAACATAATTGTATGACATGTTCAATTCTAATACCATCCTTTTCTTTGTAACTATAACTTAAAGAATTGAGTTGTTCTTGTACATATACAGCATGCATCCAATTATAGCATTGCAGCTAACTCCTTTTATATGATGTGCAGTAGAAGTTGATGCAGGAGGAAAGTCTTGCAACTTTCTACACTTTCTGTGATAGTGCTGGTAATTTCAGATGGAGTTCATTGTGCATTAATTTGAAACCAAGTAATCTAGCTAAAATCTGTTCTGCTCCTATTTCCATATGTTCATTTATAGACGGTTTACCAAAGTCATAAAACAAGTCTTGAATACAAGATCCTATACATCGTAGAGCGCCTGATTTCATGCTGATTTTGTGGGTGTTATCATCATAACCTGTTAGTGAAAGGCTGGTAAACATATTAGGAAACTGGAGGGTATACTTATAGCTTCGGTATCAGGACAAATGAAATATTTCTCACAATTTTATTAGTGCGTGTCTCCGATATTTTGGTGTTATTAGTTTAAGACCGTTCGCCCACCAGTACTATAGGATGGCGATGATATCGCTACGATATTTTTATGATAGAGACCTGTCGGCGACTAATTGATTACGAACTCGCACACTAAGGCTACGCTACCGCTACACCGTCACTATTTATTCTTTTGTGACATTTATAAAGCTAGTCAGGCACAACATGTCGAATGATGAAGAAGCCGTGGTTGTTTTATATTTGTATCGATAAAGAACGTAGGCTTTGGATTCATCCATATATCACCAATAAAGAAAACTGTGGATTTTATTTCTGTTGCAATAATTTCTGTCCATGCTTTTTCAGTTACATCCTTTCTAGAGTAATCCGATAAATTATAATTAGATATGCAGGGATACCTTAAAAATATTTTCTACAAATTTAATATTACTTTTCTCATTTTGGTAATCGATTGAAGGAAAAGCATAAACATGTATCGTCGCGGTCGGAAGGAGGCTGGCATGCTCCGTCTTATCCGCGATATCTTAACGTCGCATATCAAACACGTCGCCGTTGCTTTGGTGGGCGAATCTCTATTCAAAACAATTTGCCGCAACCGTCGCCGTCCCGTAGTACTGGTGGGCGATTGGTGTTTTTAACCATTTTGGTATTTTGTCAATATTATTATATTATTACTTCCTTTAATTTATTTGACTATCAGAAGTAGTTCAGGTTATTTATTGTTTCAATTTATTCATCGAACCAGACTTACTTAGTCCGGTGGTGGCTATAGCCACCACGCTTCGCATGGTTGTTGCATGGTCGGTCGGTGGAGGATATACATGTATTTTTAAGGTTGATTACATTTGTTCTCTCTCTCCTTATCGTATTTTTCAATGTATGTTTTTTAAAATCTAAATATGCAATTCAAAATACTGATGAAAACCACCTCAATAAATTTTTGCTACAGTTTCGCCGTCTTTAAAATAAATTTTATAAACAACTGAATATCAGATTTGGAAAAACAACAACGAATTTCCAAAAAATGCTCCCCTAATTAAATTATTTATTCACTTTTTCTTCAACAACAAGTTCTATATTATATTAATTAACAATTTTAGAGAGGGAGCCAAATAAGTAAAAAAACGAATGTTAGAAGGCCACCGAATCAAGAATCTATTACTGTTGAGTGATTACGCTACTGCCATTTATTAAAAACTAATAAACGAGCAACACAACATGTCCCATTGGCGCTCTATCGAGCCCAAACAGCCACTTTACGGTAAAATCGGTTGAGGGCCTCTTTACATGGAGCCTTAACTGCCACATTTCGAAAGCTCGAATCTAATAGTTGTTGAACTCTGCCGTAGTCCAGTTTCGTAATTCTGATCGAATCAGACTGCTTGGCAGACCAAAAGCTGGCTCAGTGTCAGGGAATATAGTTTTTACTTCTTCCCCTGCCAAATGGTTTGCTACTTCGTTGCCCTCTATATCACTACAATCTATAAGCTTAATTCGATAGCCATACAAGTTTGGCTCGAATTATTTTTACGTTCTGGGATTTCAGTACCAGCTTATTGCCACCTTGTTTGATTCAAGAGCCCTCAATGGGGCGAGCATGGGTGCGTCTTTACTATGTACATACTTCGATATGCGATGTAAAGCAACGTGAGGCGCGGTTAGTAGTTGGATAGGTGACGGTTCCAACGAAGACCGCGTCCTCGCCTCACACATCTTCCAGCGGCTTGTATATCAGTGTAGAGGCGGAAGCTATACAACCTTAGGCGAGGGTTGTATAGGGGATATACCATCCTTCGGAGGGGATTTAAAGCCGTCGGTTAATTGTCTATTAAATGTTAGGCAAGTATCAATTAATTTATCGCCTAAAAGTAATCCTGGAGAATATATCAAGCGGTCATAAAATTAACATAGAAAAGTTTGCAACATACACCATAGACACTGCAAAATTATATATTGAAAAATACGCATGGCACCCAATGACATCTACATTGCATAAGGTTTTAGTCCATGGACCCATCATTGTGGAGCGTGCCAAGCTGCCTATAGGTCTATTGTCGCAAGAGGCTGCAGAGGCCAGAAACAAGCACTTTCGGCTTTATCATCAAAACTTTGCGAGAAAGTTTTTGAGGACTGCTTGCAACCAAGACGTTTTTAATAGGTTACTCCTCACTTCGGATACTTTCCTAACTGGATTAAGACAAATTCCAAGAAAAAGGTCGAAGGCCTTTTTAAAAGAGACTTTGAATATGCTGCCTGAATTAGACATACCACCAAGTTCAAGTGCTTTCCCAAGATCAGACAAATAAAAAGAAGTACATTCAGACGAAGAGGACATGGTTCCGGACAAAAACATAATTTTGGACGAAGGCATTTCTTAACATTAATAATTATATGTATTTTTCAACTCATTATTTTCTAAGAAAATTTGGATAGTTATTGTTATAAAGTTTTTCAGAAAAAGTAACGTATTTTCATCAAACTGAGCTCATAATGACTTCAGTAATCACAAATTAAATTTATTTGCCCAATATGACCTCATTTGAAAGATCAAATAATTTTGGCCAGCTAGATCCGGCAAATACTCCACTGTGCAACGATACGAGTATAGTAAAGCACTTACGCTCGTCCCTACTGTAATGTTTGGATTTGTAAACAATAGTTGGTTATGATTACTTTATTACAGAGAAAATTATCGACAATGTCCACAACATTCTGAACTTTAATTATGTTAACCTTATCCTCCAGAGCCTCCCTGAATTTTCTTATGATAACGGGTTATATCTCATACTAACATTAAAATCGTAATTTTAGAAGAAGCGTCATTTAATTTTTTAAACCGCACGCTTCTGAAACATCCTTCCCTGAACTTTTAAGGAGCAACTAGTCTTCTCATGTTATATTGGTGCTAAGAAAGTAAGCATCATGAGCCAAGTTCTATAGAAACCATTGAAACTGCTTTAAAAAAATAAATTTATTCCTTTTGGCCTTACCCCAACAGTCTCCGTCCCCGCATTTTTTGGGGAAAACGGGTCATGTCATCTTATTAGTCTAAGGAAGTAGTCGATGTGTTAAATTTGGCCAAAATCGTTAGAGCCGTTTTTGAAGAAAAAATCATTTTACTTTTTTTTATCGGTTTTTAGAGATTAACTCATGCCACATTTGAGTTGGGATTTTGCAATTTGCCTTCAAAGAGTTGCCGTCCTGAATATGCATACACATTTGAACAAAAACCATCGAGTAGTTTGGGCTGTAGGTGCGACCACAGACGGCAATCTACTGACGACAAGCGGCAGGCAGACATTTTTTAAAAACTACTTTTTTAGTTTTGGCTTTGGGGGACCTGAAAACGTATAAATACACCAAAAATTCAAAATCGATTTTTTGCACTACGTATATGGGAAAGTAAAAAAAATGTAATCATTCATTAAAAATTTAGAATATACTGATTTTTGACAGGCAGACTTTTAAGAGAAAAAGTTTCCTTTGTAGACGAAGTCCGGCTCTAAAATTTCGGTTTAGTCAATTCTTAAAGAAAAACGGGTTGTTTATTGAAGTTTGTACCACTTTTATCAGTGTGTAATTTTCTATCTGATGCATGATTAAGAAATAATTACAAGACATCTCGACCGGCCGTGTTTTAGAAATTGAAGGAATCAAACCATTACTGTATCGGGGTTAACTGGACGCATTTTTTGATTCTGATGTATACTTGCTATACTTGCTGTTAATGTTAAAGCTTAAAGGGAGGGAATCTCTCCTTTAAGAAAATATAATTTATTTTACTATTGACGTAAATTAAATACTGTTCCGCTAAATTTCTAAGACATTCTCAAAGTACGTTATTTCATGGTTTTATATTAAATCAAATGTGTCATGAACACATACTGAAAAAGGAGAACTTTAAATACACAAAGCGTTTTGTAGCAGACGCGGTTTTCATATTACCTCTAAGCTTGATAAAAAGAGGGCGTTGATTGGTTCATTTTTACATCATATGCAAAGCTCGGTATGTTGTAAGCTTGAAAGGTAGTAAATAAGCAAGTTTTCGACAAGCTGACTGGATTTACGCCTGCATGTGGCATAGACATGGATGCTTTGAAGTTTTATATAGTAGGTATTTTACTTGAAATACAAATTTTCCGCCTGTCACAAATCATTTTTTAAATTGTTTTTAGAATACATAAAAAATAAATTATTATTTGACATAGTCGAAATTGTACATATTTTTTATTTTATAATGAAATCTTTTAAATAAAATATTCTTTGCTACCGAAACATTAATTGCCTTTCCAAATCTGAAAAATCAGTTTGATATTTTTTTAATCAAGGACTATCACTAAAGCCAAGCAGTAAACTCAGCAGTGTTTATATAAATGCTGGAACTCCCAACACGAAAATTCTGCCGGATCCCAGTTTTGTCGTGGAATCTTTAATATGCTCACATTAGTTGTGGAGTGCATGTAACTGAATAATATTCCGTGGAATTTTGAATTGTAATTTTAAATGACTACATGGAATACATATTCCTTATACGGGGGACGGTAGCTCAGTGGTTAGCGCGTCTATTTTTCTCTCTAGCCATACTTAGCGAAGTGGGCTCGAGCCCTACCTACTATAAATTAACCCAAGCAGTGGTTCGGATCCCACTATAAACTGTAGGATCCCATCTCATTTACTCATATAAATCTAGATCTTCTAGACTTAAGAGTGCCATTCAGGTGAGTAGTATGGAAATGACAGATTAGGAGTGGGGGGTAATGAGAGAGGGGGCGGGGATTAGTGGGCGGGACGTAAGAGGGCGCAGCCTAGGAGTGGTGGGGGGGGGGGTAATTGTAGTGGTGGGAGGCAATTGAAATAATGAGAGGTAATTGAAATGACGCGGTAATGGGAGGTAGTGGGAGGTAATTAAAGTGGTGTGGTAATTAGAGTGGCGGGTAGTAATTAGAGTGGTGGAAGATAATTGGAGTAACAATAAAGATAATTAAGGGTAATTACCGTAACAATAAGGATAATTAAGGGTGATTACAGTAACAATAAGGGTAATTTCAGTAACAATGAGGGTAATTGCAGTAAAAATAATGTTGATTAAAGCAATAATGTCCGCCCATCCGTCTATCCGCTTGCCCACCTGTTTGTCTGTCTGACAGTCATTGCATTGTCCTATTGTACAATTATAGTATCTGTGTATTTTTTTACAATGTCATAACAAACATTCATTCTTGATTATATACCTAAAGTTACAAAATTATTTTACCTGCTTTATTTTTAGGAATATCTTGTACTGATTTATGAGATGAACAATTGCGATCTACCTGCCTTATCTTTATGTCGATCAACAATTGCGATACAAATTATTTTACCTGCCTGTCTTATTTACCGAGTTTTTTATGGTCATTAGTTTTTGAAAAAGAGCATTGGATTGTTATTTTTTTAGTGAAATATTGCAGTGCATTTCAGTTTCCTATTTTATTTGTCTTATGATTGCAATTATCTACGTCAAGAGTATCTTATGGTTTGATTTTGTTATCGAGGCCAAAAACGGCCCTTTAAAACAGTTAAAATTAATCAAAAAGTCACAATTTGTAGCTTAGCATCATTATCCATTCATATCTCAGCTCTAATAAAATACAACGCAATAAACGCGCTTAGGGTATATCGACGTTTAGATTCCCGTCCGCCTCGGCATGACTGGGCGGGTCCGACACGACGCAGCAGGCGGCCCCAGCCGCTCATCCGGCACAAAGCGTTCCAAACGCCAGCCGGCCTGACGTTCAGAGCTCCGTCCGCCCCGAAAGTTACAGTATCGCGGCGTGTCCAGCTGTGGCTCCGGATAAAAAAATATTAGAGTCGCCGTGATGCGACGACTCTAAGCTGTGGCCGGGTGGCCGTAAAATGAAATCCAGCTCGGCGCTGGGTTGGTTGAATCGATCCATTCTTTTCTATTCGAAGGTAAATACCGCGCTCTTGAAATGGGGCCTGAAAGACCCGGCGTGCTTCCCTGCGAAGGACTCGCCGCAGGTGGCAGCCGTGAGGTTAAAATTTGCTTAGGACAGACCCGAGCCAAAAGGGTCTGCCTAATAAAAAAGAAACTAAGTCCGTGAACCGGGGAGCTGGGCGTCGAGCGCCCGCGTGCTATCTCCCCTAAGTCCTGTCGTCCCTATCTGAAAAATTTCTAATCACCCGAATGTCTGAAGCTACAATCGTCTAGTCACTGATGCCCGGATACTGCGTTAACTACGGAGAGCACCCCCTGTACTGGTTGTCGCACAAGAGGTGGGGTCGCCGCGGTTAACGATATTTAGCCCGACGTGGCGAGTGTACAGCACAGTCGGCTGACAACGAGGGCGTCGTTGTCGGCGACGACGATGTGTTCGGCCAGTACGTTCAACGAGGCCACAAGGGTCCTCTAGGATGGTGAAATGGAGCAGGAACTGGAATCCGGAGGTTGGTTTCTGTCTGTTACCAGACAGGCATCAATTTGGAACAGGAAGTCGGGGTTCTACTTGTTTCCCAAGCAGACATCAATTTGGAATTAGGAAGCAGGCTTCTAACTCGTTTGCCGAGTAGACATCATAACAGGCGTAGGAATTGGAGTCGGAACGTTGGTGAGGTTTTCGAGGATTGGATATGGATAAAGGAATCAGGTACCTGGTATCATGAGGCGAAGTTTGTGCTTAACGAATTTTCTTTTGTGATTCCTTTATAAAATATCGAAGTTAAAACGTAGCGTCGTCTTCTCCTCACATCCAAAACGTCGTCGTCGTCATCAAATCAGCACTGCAGAAATGGCACTGCGTATGTCGGTAGGGAGGGCTCTGAAAAGAGCTCCCGACTCATCTAATAATGTTTGTAGGTGGTATCAACGATTTCTTTTGAAAAGCTTTTTGGTGTGTAGTTTTGTACACCACCAAAATGCGAGCGGCGTGGCCAAATAAAATAAGTAAAATTGTGCAAAGGTTAAAACCGTGAAGCGGGCGATACGTGAAGTTAAATAATTATGATGTATGACTACTTAGCCATGAGAACAAACTATGCAGAATCGCGAGGTACTGAGCCGTGAAGTTACCTCGATGAAGGCCCTGGATCGACTGGCGAGCTCTCAAATTTGCGTTTTATTTATATGATTTACGGGGAGCGAGCTGGCTCCTGATTGGCCCGGCGTCCGAGAAGAAGGCGGGGCTTCGCCAACCTTTATATACTAAACGCGGCGTCTGCCGGTGACTCATCACAAATCACGATCACATCACAAGTACGAACCAGACAGTGGCAATAAACGTTTGGCAAGTCTACCGTGGCAGTGAACTAGCACTACAGCATACGAACTGCAGAGCGAAGCTCATTACACACAAACACTACACCACATAACACCCTATTACTATAACACTATGAAGAAGAAAAAAAAAGAGCAAAAAACCTCCATAGAAAAAAACCTAAACACACATGAAAAACAGCACGATAAGCATGAAAACATACCTGACACTCATATTAAAACCTCAGAAAGCGAATCTGAAGCTACTATGCATGAACAACCGCATGAGAAAGGCACGTTGCATGATCAAACACAGGACACACAGGTACAACCAGTTAATATCACTCAGGTTGAGCTAACCCACTTTAATAACAGAGTACATAGATGCTTAAATACCAATACTAACACTAACAAAACTAACCCTAACAACAATTTAAACACCTCCACACACTCTTTTTACGACTCACCCCCTGAGACACCTTACCTCACTGCGATAGATGTAAGCTCGATGCATGTCAGTTCATATCCGTCATTTTTAAATCTAAACTACCCTACTTCAACATGTACAACCACTACTTACACCACGACAAACACAGTAACGGACACGGCCATTGTCCACTCTACCCCTAGAACAACCCCTACCACTATAATGACATCTTCAAACATATCTCTTAATAATCCCGAGATTATTAGAAACCATGACGATGAGGACGACAGTGACGTAAGTGACACTAACCCCGCCATTGCCGCCAAAACTAGAGACAGATCTATCCCGCTAGAAGAGTTTCAAAGGCAATCTAAGCGACGGAAAAAGACAAGCCCCCCTGATTTAGAGACCGCCACTTCTCCTGAACTATCTGACAACCAAGTCACCCCAATGCCCATGTTAATATCTCCTAAATCGGAAATCAGTCAAACACCCCTATCTAGCCACTCTTCCGCCAGGAGCGGAATTGCGGAACACAACAGACGTGCCACCCCCATTGACGTTCAACAAACCCCCCCGAGAGCCTCCGAACATAACACCCCCCCACAACCGACTAACACGAACACACAGACTGCGACTACACAACAACCACCGCCAATACACATATATACCAACAACCACAAGGGCACAGTTCAGATAATTAACCGTGAGGCCACCACTATACCTCAATTCAAATTCAACAATAATTCTTTAATTTGTTACCCTAAGATACAACGCGACCACCACAGAATTACCAAGCTATTAACACAGCAAAAAATAGAGTACTACACTTATGACTTCGACGTTCAAAGACCCGTAAAAGTTGTAGCCAAATACGTACCTTTAGATACAACCTCCCAAGACATAGCAGAGGACCTTAGAATGAAAAATCTACCTTTTATTAACGTAGCCCGAGTGATGGTACCCCAAGGTGGTAGAAAGGTTGCATCCAACATAGTCCTACTAACCATCCCACGGCAAAGCGCCGATGATTATTACAAACTGACTAACCTCTGCCACTACAAGGTAAACATCACCGACTACATCAGACAGGACCTACCCCAATGTCACCGCTGCCAACACTTCGGGCATTCCTCGGCAGTGTGCAGTCGCATCCCACGGTGCGTGAGATGCGGCGGCACGCACGAGGGGCGGCCCTGCGAAGCAGAGGCATGTAAATGTGCCAACTGCGGCGCAGAGCACCCCTCGAATTACAGGGGATGCCCGGCGTACGCGGCGGCGAGGGCAAGACTTGCACCCAGACCGACGGACGGACCCAGACAAGGACCCACCAACCCGACGCAACAAACACAACCTACAGCTGCTCAAAGACCTCCCGACAACAACAACAGACAACAACGACCTAACGCTGAAACCAATATGCCACCACTCTCGCAAGAAACAGCTAATCTAATCAGCACGCAAAACATACGCGCTTGGCAGCAGTTCAGGCAGAGGGGTGCGAGCACACAACCAAACCCCACACCAGAACAGGACAACCCCATAAGGGAAATTATTAACTGTCTCAAACAATTTAATTTGAAAAAAGTGTGGGAAATAATCAAAAAAATAATTAATGCCCTGAAAAACACCAGTGACCCACTGGAAAAAATATTCATAATCCTTGAGCATGTCAGCGCACTCTTGTAATGGCGCAGGGGGGTAAAATTAACTTCCTGCAATTTAATGCTGGAGGAATTGCTAGGCAAAAGACCGAGCTAGAGCTCCTACTAAACAACAGCAAAATTGATATATGCACTTTGTGCGAAACAAACTTGAAACCGCAGCATTCATTTAACGTTCCTGGCTATGCGGTATTCCGCTCCGACAGGCTACACGCCAGGGGGGGAGGTACTGCCGTCATGGTCAGGAGCGCAATATCACACTCTCAAGTGTTGCTACCACCCCTCAAATCATTAGAGGCATGTGCTGTTACCCTACACCTTCGTAACAACATTAATATAATGGTTATCTCTGCCTACTGCCAACCTAAGACTACACTAGACACTGCCGACTTTGACACACTTAAAACCTTACACACACGCTACATACTGCTGGGCGACCTCAACGCCAAACACCCCTCCTGGAACCTCCATCATCCCACCCCCAATGTCGCTGGCAGACGGCTACACCGTTATGTCAGCGACAATCCTGAAATCAACCTCCTAGCACCTACCCAACCCACCCGCCCAATTCCTGCTCTGTCAATTATAGACATTGCGGTTACCTGTAATGTAAATTTTCAGCATGACATAAATACAGTACAAGCGTTAAACAGCGATCACCTCCCGGTAATAACAGTTATAAACCTGCAACACGATGTAATTCAACCTACAAGAAAACCCAATGAAAATGATTATAATTGGCAGAGCTTTTCCGAATACCTAACACACCACATTCCTATGAACCCCTCGTGCAACTCCCTGGTGGAGATCGACCTGGCAGTGGACAATTTAACCCGACATATAACTGACGCGCTGGCCTTGAGCCAGAAAAAAATCCCGCCCCGATCCTACCAACTCCAACTACCCCGGCAATTAGTAGACTTAATTCGTGAAAAGAATAAACTTAGGAAAAGGTATAATCACACAAGAAATCCTATTCTTAAAACTCAAATTAACTCTATAAAAAAAACCATAGACGAAAAAATTAAAGATTTTAGGCATGAATCATTTAAAAAACTAATTGCTTCCCAACCTGATAATCCATATTTTGTCCCTAACATATTTCTGAGAAAACCAGTCAAAATCCCTCCCCTTCACACCCCCTCTGGTGGTGTTGCGCAAACCGACGAAGAGAAAGCTGCTTCCTTTGCCGACTACCTCTCCTCTGTTTTCCAACCCAATATTATACCCCAAATCACCCAAGACCTCGTTCAACCCTTCATAGACACCCTTAACCAAACTACCCTCCCGACCGAAAGGAATCCCATATTTTTTAGCCCCTCGGAAACCCGAGCGGCAATAAATAAATTACACCCTAGGAAAGCGCCTGGGATAGACGATATCCCCTCCTTCGCCCTGAGACACCTTCCCTTATCCACCATACTATACCTCACAAAAATTTTCAACTCCTGTCTTAGGTTAACTTATTATCCTAACAATTGGAGAACCGCCAAGATAATTAACATACCTAAGCCTAATAAGTCCCACAACTTACCTTGTAACTATCGACCTATTAGTCTTATCTCATGCTTGGCGAAAATCCTAGATACACTATTACTTACCCGAGTTCAGGCGCATCTAGTCAGCAACGACATCCTAAACAAATTTCAATTCGGATTCCGAGTAAGTCACTCCACATCCCAGCAGCTTTTTCGAGTTGGTGAGATCATTACCACCAATATGAATCGAGGTCAGTACACAGGGTTGGTCACCCTTGACCTCGAGAAAGCTTTCGACAAGGTCTGGCACCCTGGACTGTTATACAAACTCCACGTCGCGGGACTATCCCTACGCCTTATCAAGATGATACAGGCGTATACTTCTAACCGCAAATTTCGAGTTGCAGTCAACAAGGCGTGCTCTCCAGTTACCCCTATTTTTTCTGGCATCCCTCAAGGTTCAGCCCTTGGACCTGTACTCTTTACCCTGTACACTAATGATATCCCACCCCCTGACGACCACCGGACGACAATATGCCTGTACGCTGACGATACGACAATACTGACCACATCTAGCAACCCTGACGTCATGACGGACATAATACAAGGACAGACAGACATTACTATACAATATTATAAAGACTGGGGACTAACCACTAATGTGAATAAAACCCAAGCATGCTATTACACCAAAAAAAAAGAAAAGAATTTCCCCTCGTCTTTACATACACAATCACTTAACCGACTGGAAAGACAACATTATTATTATTAGCCGTTACTCGAGTCCGAGTATAAAAAAAAATGTTACAGTCGATAAATTGTGTACAATAAAAAACAAGTAAAAGGTGTAGTCTATTGTAATTCCCATTCATCTACGGTGCACACGACTATGGCTATAGAGACCAATTCGGGAGAGCACATGTCGACCGCAGTCAGGACAAACATAGACCTGGTTAGGTCTTGGATTCGGCCTTCTTGCAGCAACATTTCCTTGATAGCTGGCCACAACTCCTCGCCATTCGGTTCTGTCCGCTGCAAGTTGTTCCCATTGCTCGTCTGCAATACCGCAGGATTTTAGATTTTCATGGAGAGCGTCTTTGAACCTCTTTCGTTGACCGCCACGCCTTCTTCTACCGCTTAGCAATTCACCATAAAGTGTACATTTAGGAAGGCGGTTATCATGCATACGATGTACGTGACCTGCCCATCTTAGGCGTGCTCTTGAAATAAGCACCTCAATTGGAAGGCTGTTTGCTCTCCTGAGTACTTCCACGTTTGATATGTGATGGAACCAATGGATTTTCATCATACTTCTGAGGTGTCTTTGCTGAAAACGTTCTAATTCTTTCACATGACGACGGTAAGTGACCCAGCTTTCACATCCATATAGCAGTGTTGGAATGACAATTGCTCTGTAGACAGCCATTTTCGTTGACAAAGCAAGGTCGTGGTTGTCAAATACTCTCTCTCTAAGTCCCCAGAGTGCTCTAGATGCAGCGTTAATTCTATTGCGAATCTCGCTGTCCATGTTTGCTTTGTCATTAACAACGTTGCCTAAGTAATTGAATTGATCCACCACTTCAAGAGAATTTCCGTTAAGTGTAATGTCTATTGGGTTCACTTGATGAGGAGTTGACATAATCTTAGTCTTTCCAATGTTGATTTTAAGTCCCAAGGAATCATAGCTCTGGGCATACACATCTAAAAGTTCTTGAAGCTCTTCCGGCGTAGAGGCTAAAAGTGCACAGTCATCCGCATACTGGAGATCACAAATGAATCGTGTGCGTGTCTTCGTGAAAGCTCTAAAGCGCCCTATGTTAAAGAGACCGCCATCAAAACGGTATCTGAGACCTATTCCTCTGACTGTCAGTTTGTTGTCAACAATAATTGTTAGAGCAGTGGTAAACAAATTAAAGAGTAGGGGTGCCAGGACACATCCCTGCCTAACTCCAGTGAGGGTTTGGAAAGGTTCGGTTGCCTCATTATTATACATAACCTGGGCGTTGTTGTTTGTATGTAGACTGCGACATACTTCCACAAATTTCCTAGGGATACCTAAGCGGAACATAATTTTCCAGAGCACTTCCCTGTCCACCGAGTCAAACGCCTTGGTTAAATCAATGAAGGCCATGTGAATTTCTCCTTGATGTTCGAGACAACAACAACATAGACTACCTGGGACTTACACTCGACAGACGACTAAACTTTAAGACGCACGTTGACAACCTTTCACTTAAATTTGGACGCCGACTACACGCGCTATACTATGTTCTTAAGACTTCTCCTGCAAAAATGGCAATATTGCAGTATAAAACTTATTTACGACCCCTACTGATTTACGCTGCTCCGGTTTGGTACCCAATCACAGAAAAAACCCAACAGAAACGGCTGCAGGTGCTCCAAAACAAAGCCCTTAAGATAGCAGGCAAACTTTGTCGAGGAACACCCCTACAACAATTACATAACCAGACAGGCACACCGATATTAGACGATTACATTCTCACTAAACTTCTCCCCAATTTTGCTGAAACCTTGCTAACTTCAACTAATCCTACTTTGACTGATCCCCTCACTCCTAAATTTTTAACAGCCCCTACCTACCCCTCCATAAATTATATATACACCCCAACCCCAGACTGAATATGTAAAATACTAACTTGTATTTGGAAAAGATGCAATCAGCACAACCAAAAAAAAAAAAAACCAAAAAAAGAAAAAAAACAATTAAAACACAAAAAAAAAAAAACATTAAAAATATAAAATCACCCAAAAATACAGATTTTCACTTTTCACTTTAAACTATTTACATAGAATCAAGAATAGCGACACGCTTCGTTGACCAAAAGAGCCATTTAGAGGTCACTAACCCCACCATGCTAAAAGAGGCCACCACTCATTAAATGAAATTGTAGCATTAATCACTAATACTAAAACCGTTAACATTTACTAACCTAAACGCAACAATATACCACGTTACAACACAACCCAACAACACAACCCTATAAAATTTCCACCTGGAAACACGCCAGCTCACCTGAGAGCAAGTTTATGTCATATAGATAATGCAACCTGCGGTAAGCACCACAAGGTGGAAGCCGTATGTACCCCGTAGAAGGGGACAACTACTACATCTCGCCGGTGACTCATTCCCGCCAAAAGTGTTGTTGCAATAACATCGTGAGTCATGCAAAGTCTGAGTCATGCAATATGCAAATTAGTTTAGGATGACTTGAGATTAATGTGATTGATTTTTATTGAAATAGAAAGGCTTGGTTTTCATGTCCTGTTTGGCGGTTCTGCATATTTGTATTCTCATGTTAAATTTTGTCCTCTCATGTATGAGGTGATGGTCGCGTGTTGAAGAATTTTTAAGTTTGAATTAATTGATTGTTTAAATTAATTCGGGCCTGATGGGCCCGAAATTAGGCGGGGTTTCGACAACGGCAGTTCACTCCGAGCCTTAGCACGCGCTACAACTACCAGTTCACTCCGAGCAGCCAACGAGTCAACATCAGGAAGCAGTCCAGTCCACTACATCTACAAGCTTCCAGAACTTCAGCATACGTGACGAACCAAAACCAGTACGGCGTCGTAGTTGCCAGTGCATCTACACCCTACAGCGTGGAGGAGAAAGGCCAGCCTGCGACAACAGCAACCTACAATCGTGCCGCGACTTTTAACTCGCTTCGAAATAACCAGTGTTAGCTCAGTATTGTTAGGGATTAAATTCATTAAAACAAATTGTGCATCGACCAGCGCAAGAGTTCTGCTTAGAGTTACATATTTTGGTATCTCTGACTTTTATTTCTCATCAACGACTCTTACCAGGCAACAGCGCCTGTCTACATACTCAAAAGTTGGGGTACCTGGCACCAAAAGCGGTGCTTGCGTATGTCAGCCGGCGAGACAGTAAAGGGGGTAGTAGCTGTACCCACCGATACTTTAAAAAATCGTTAACCAGTCTACACATTCCAAAAATCGGCCCTGAGAGCTCGTTCAATCACCAGAGCTACGAGAACACCACCTTCGAGGCTGCTGGCGCCCATCAACTTAAAAAATTTGCAGTCTCCGAATAAAAACATTTTTATTTTTCACAAAACCACCCAACGTTTTCGTAGACATGTCGCCCAACTAAGGGGCTTTACAGTTCCAGCAGATTCAAGAGAGAAGTTTAATACAAACCAGTGTAGTGCCGTTTAAAAAACTAAACAAACGCGTAAAAAACCATAGTGCAGTGAGTGCAACGCCCACAGGACAGGTAACTGTAACAATTTACGGTAACTGTAATACTCTCCTGCAACTGCCTTTACAAACATTAACTGCTAAAAACATTTACTGTGATAAACATTTATAAACATTTTTATGCTGCTCTTATAAACTCTTATAAACTTATTAACTTTTTACAAACACTTATAAACAATTACAAACTTTTATAAACAATTATAATGAACGATAATACTCCGATAATAAATACGGCACGTCGCACCCGTCTTGGAACAATATACAGTCAACCAGAAGGTGACGCGAACCCCTATCGAACGAGCAACGAAACAGCAACATCCGCGAATATGGAGCAGAACGCACAACAGTTCTCTTTCGAAGTCAACCAACAACATGCACCCCTGGTAGCATCAAGAAATGGCTCGCAGGAAGCCCCAATTTTCCCAGAAAACAGACCATCATGTATGCTTACACAATCAGCGTGCACCCCGGAGCCGGTGCAGCAAGCAGCCGCTGCCCACTCAAGCACAACATATGTCTCCGCACCACAACCAGCACAAGCGCCAGTTCAACAACTGGAGAATGCCTTTTGCAGTGTGGCTACAACCTTCATGCAGGCGTTACAACAAATCACCCTGCAGAATTCGCAAGACAGAGCATCCAGAATTCGTCCAACACACACGTTCGGAGGACAAAACAATGAGGATCCCACTGCATTTATACGCCGAATGGATCAGCATTTTAGAAGAACCAACACCACCGATGAAGTGGATAAATTAAATATCACTGTCCAGCAGTTGCGAGGCGACGCTGCGAGGTGGTATGAACATTACAAAAACCTAATAGACAACTATAACACGTTCATAGATCGATTGTATGACAAATACGATTCTACTTTAAATATTACTCAAAATATGGCAAAATTATATGGCGAAAAGCAAGGTGCCACAGAAGACACCGAACTTTTCATCACCAAGAAACACTGTCTATTCACACGGTTCGAACCCGAAAAAGGGGAGCAACACAAAGCAGCGACAATTCTGGATCAGCTGCGACCAGAACTTAGAAGCCGCCTGAGAGGCGCATCCATTCGATCCACCGATGATTTAATTCGACTTGCGACACAGATAGAATCAGATGTAAAAGAAGACGCTCGAGGAGCGTGGAAACCATACAGACCAAAAACCGAGATGAATCAATCTACAATACCCGCCAATAAAAACAATCAAGCAAATCAAAATAAAAATACCACTTACCAAACACAAGGACAAACGTCCACACCAGCATTTAAACCAAGTTCGAGTCAGCCTCCCTCGCCATGCCGACATTGTGGAGGATGGCATTTTAATAGGGATTGCCCCAACAGGCAACCTACACAGCAGCAAACAACGGCGACGCAAAGACCACAAAATCCTGCCCGTCCAAATAATAATTCTCAACAGCTACAAAACACAAAAAACTACACCAGGGCCGGGGAGAACCAGCGCCGTCCCCAAAATACAGGCCCCCAACGGCAAGAAACAACCATGCAGACGATGACCGAAACTGGCGAGCAAGAGCCGCTCCCACAACCACAGATGTAAAAAACACACAAGAAAACTGGAGGGAAAGAACCATTCCAGCTCCACAACAAATAAATACACTCAAACTAAACTTTTTACAACAAATTTTGGCAAACCAATTTATAAAACTATAGGCGTGCAAACAGCACCTCAAGAAATTTTACCACTATATCAGACAGCCCATCTAAAACATTTATTCAGGGTAAAGATAACAATAAATGACCAAGAACGTTTGGCATTAATAGATTCCGGAGCCGCTAGTAATGCTGTTAAAGCAGAGCTAGTGGATAAATTGCAAAAGAGCAAAACCACACAATTATTTTCACTTGCTTGCGGTAGCAACGCATTCGCATCGCAAGGCACCCTAGAACTAAACTAGAGCTTACAAGACCTACACACGTCAGGCATATTTCAAGTGTTCAATGACCTAAATGAAGACGTCATTTTAGGGGCACCTTTTTTAAACTCGGAAGAGGTAAGTTTGGATTACGGACGTAAATGTATTTATGCAGGCGTAAATCAACGACACACAATTTATTGCGATCCTGCTACTAAACAACAAATTTCTAACAACACCTTATCAAATACCCTGGTAATACCTGAAGAACATAAACAAGAATTAACACCATTATTTTACGAATTCACCGATTTGTTCGACGAAGTACCAGCTAAAGCCACAACCGATAGTGTTCAGCATACTATTCATTTAACATCCAACAAAATTATACATCAAAAACCTTACCCTTTGTCGCCAGACAAGAAAAAGATCTTGAATGAGCAAATCGAGGAAATGTTAGAGGCCGGCGTAATAGAGCCAAGTCGCTCACAGTACAGTTCACCACCTGTGCTCGTGCAGCGGCCAAATAAAAAGCCGCGCTTTTGCATTGACTTCAGGAAGCTCAATGAAATTACAGAGAACGAATCCTCTGTTTTACCTAAGATTTACGAAACAATCAAAGACTTTGGGAAGGCTAAATACTTTACACTTTTAGATTTAAAATCCGGCTATTGGCAGATTCCAATGGAACAACACTCCAAACAATTTACAGCATTTACCACACCCGACGGAGCGTCATACCAGTTTACCGTTATGCCTTTCGGGCTAAAGACAGCCCCTGCAACATTCCAAAAATTCATGGTGCGAGAGGTATTAACGGGTTTTCTATATAAATTCGTAAACGTCTATTTAGACGATATTATAATTTACAGCGAGTCAATCAAAGAACATGTCCAACACTTAAAGTTAGTGTTCGAACGAATAAGGACACACAACCTACATATTTTACCTGAAAAAAGCACAATCGCCGCGCAGCAATTACATTACCTTGGACACCATATCAGAGGGGCCACAACCGAGCCCCAACAGAAACATATCGATACCATTTTGGACTTTTCACCACCACAAACCAAAAAGCAACTGCAGAGTTTTCTCGGAACCTGCAACTGGGTCCGCGAATATATACCGGATGCAGCACAATTGACTAGGCCACTAACGACCTTGTTATCTAAAAACACTAAATTCAAATGGACTCCTGAATGCCAGGAAGCTTTCGAAAATCTAAAAACAACCATCCTCAAGGAACCTCTAGTACTACACCGCCCAGATTTCACTAAACACTTTTACTTACAGACCGACGCCTCACTTCGTGGGCTCGGCGCCACCCTATTTCAAAAAGACGACCACGACAACAAACTCGTCGTGTCTTACGCCAGTGCGACATTAACCAAGGCAGAACAAAAGTGTCATGTCAATGAGCTGGAAGTTCTGGCCACTTTATGGGCGATCAAAAAATATAAAATATACCTAGAAGACAAACCATTTACACTACTCACCGATAGCAAAGCACTAACGTGGCTTAATACAAATCGTGACAGCAAGACTAAGCTTATGCGGTGGTCGTTACTGCTGCAAGAGTACCAATTCGATGTGATCCATTGTCCAGGCAAGGACAACCAATTATCTGATTTCCTGAGTCGAAATCCGGCTCCCCATCAAATACACGAGCCCGTAGATGAACAAAAGCTGCTGCCTCCACCATTCCTTCATCAGGCCGACGAAGCGACGTCACCCGCGCCAATGAATGCGATGGACCACCTTCAGCTCTACGAGGAGGTAGTACGCGCTCAGCAACGTTCAAGACGTATCCAGCAGGATATCGTACTATGGCAAGCCATCAATCACAATAGACCTCAAAATAATAAAGAAACCACCTTTCATCGAAATCATACCGTGTCAGACAACCTTATCTGGCGTAAATACCAGGGGAGAGAATTACTCATTATATCCAGAAGTAGTCTCAAAAAAGTAATACACCAGTTCCATGACACAACAGAGGCCGCACATCCTGGCAGAGACGAAACATTACGCGCCATCACACACAGATACTATTGCAAAAACATCCACAAACACGTAGCGCAATACCTAAAAAATTGTATCATCTGTTCAGCAGTGAAAACTCGACAGAAACAAGCAAACGCTCCACATCAGGCTCACAGCCCAACATGCCCATTCCAAATGCTCAGTATTGATGTTTTAGGTCCGTTCCCGGAAACCAGGAATAAAAATAAATACGCTATCATTGCCACCGATGTCTTCACAAAATGGGTCGAGGCCAAGGCGTATCCTGAGGTGACCGGCAAAACAGTGACAACGTTCCTAGACGAAGAAATCATTACAAGATATGGGTTACCCAAAACTCTAATATCAGATAACGGTACTATCCTTCACGGAGCGACACTAACCCGATGGTGCGAACGACAACGAGTAAACCAATTATTTTTGCCAATATACCACCAACAAGCGAACCCTACCGAGCGACGAGTACAGGAATTAAAGAAGGTACTGCGTGTCATGCTTCAGGGGAAGCAACAGTCGACGTGGAACAGTCACCTACAGAAGGCAGTGCAAGTGTTGCGGACGCGGCATAATGCAGCCACGGGAATGACGCCATCAAAAGCAGTGCTCGGCTACGAGTTGCCAAGGCAGGGAGAGTGGGACACCCCACAGTATCGTAAGTTGCGTGAAGAACCTGTCGTACCACGACGCGCGCGAAACAGACAAATATACGCACGGCAATTAAACTTTCAACAGAAATACTCTAACCCAGGGGTCGAACCCCAAATTATGTTTCAGAACAATGATCTAGTGATGACCCGAATCAGAGGAAAAATGAAAAAGGCGTTCGGACCAGTGTGGACCGGCCTTCATCGAATCGCACGAAAAATTAGCAACGAGGTGTACGAAGTGGACCAAGACGGCCGCATCTCGATCGTACACGTGGACCACCTGAGGCCAGCTCCCAGGGGCAACGAAGAGATGGAGTTCTCGAGTGAGCCAGAGTCCGACAATGACGATGCCACTGACGTGGATGCTACCGATTCAGACCCAGAGGATGGCGATGACCAACCAGGCCCTCAGGCACAGGAAGGCGTTCCAACTCCTAATCCCATCCAACCCGATGACGTGATGCCAATCCCGCAACCGTCAACATCTAACGTTGCCAGCCGGCAACAACAACCTTCTGTTTTAAATGTTTCAGACACCTCTACAGGCCAGCGAGCTGCCCTACCATCTACAGGTCAGCAAGCTGCCCAACAAACTTCAGGCCAGCAAGCTGCCCAGCTCCCAACAGGCCAGCAAGCTGCGCAACCAGTATCCCGACGACGACGACGAGAAAGGATAGTCGTCCTTGAACCAACCAACCCAGGGCACTCCATCGAAGTGTGTAAAGTGCCGACGAACATCAGTGAGGACGCTAGTGCAGTGCCCACGACAAAAACTCGTAATTTTTAACCTTATCTATTTTTTAGCATTGTATACATTTTTATTTTCGGGATTCATTTTATTTTCATTTGTTAATAGCAAGTAAGAATTGGAATTGTTCAATAACACTCAAATTTAGAATTGTCAATAAAGGACGTAACAACAATCAAGCAGAACTCTAACGCCGTTCTTTTCAAAATAAGGGGGGTGTTATCGAGGCCAAAAAAGGCCCTTTAAAACAGTTAAAATTAATCAAAAAGTCACACGAGTATTTGTAGCTTAGCATCATTATCCATTCATATCTCAGCTCTAATAAAATACAACGCAATAAACGCGCTTAGGGTATATCGACGTTTAGATTCCCGTCCGCCTCGGCATGACTGGGCGGGTCCGACACGACGCAGCAGGCGGCCCCAGCCGCTCATCCGGCACAAAGCGTTCCAAACGCCAGCCGACCTGACGTTCAGAGCTCCGTCCGCCCCGAAAGTTACAGTATCGCGGCGGGGTTTCGACAACGGCAGTTCACTCCGAGCCTTAGCACGCGCTACAACTACCAGTTCACTCCGAGCAGCCAACGAGTCAACATCAGGAAGCAGTCCAGTCCACTACATCTACAAGCTTCCAGAACTTCAGCATACCTGACGAACCAAAACCAGTACGGCGTCGTAGTTGCCAGTGCATCTACACCCTACAGCGTGGAGGAGAAAGGCCAGCCTACGACAACAGCAACCTACAATCGTGCCGCGACTTTTAACTCGCTTCGAAATAACCAGTGTTAGCTCAGTATTGTTAGGGATTAAATTCATTAAAACAAATTGTGCATAGACCAGCGCAAGAGTTCTGCTTAGAGTTACATATTTTGGTATCTCTGACTTTTATTTCTCATCAACGACTCTTACCAGGCAACAGCGCCTGTCTACATACTCAAAAGTTGGGGTACCTGGCACCAAAAGCGGTGCTTGCGTATGTCAGCCGGCGAGACAGTAAAGGGGGTAGTAGCTGTACCCACCGATACTTTAAAAAATCGTTAACCAGTCTACACATTCCAAAAATCGGCCCTGAGAGCTCGTTCAACCACCAGAGCTACGAGAACACCACCTTCGAGGCTGCTGGCGCCCATCAACTTAAAAAATTTGCAGTCTCCGAATAAAAACATTTTTATTTTTCACAAAACCACCCAACGTTTTCGTAGACAATTTACATTATAAGATACGGTAAGGATGTTTTGTATTGTCTGCACCATAATAAAAATGACCATCACCCATCAGGAGGAGTCGATAAATTCACAAAACAATGTCCAAATAACGTAAATTATGTCGCGCACTTTTACACTATCGGGTCATTGAACCGTTCTTAGTGCAGAATTTTTTCTTATGGTTGCAGATTATTTACTTCAAGGGTTTGATATGTATTATGAGAGTAGCCTGTTTTTTGTGATAAACATTTCTTCAACGGATTTTTGTACTTACTGTTGTGGATCTGAAAACTGTATAAAGGCATCTTGGCATCATAAGTTAGATGGATGTAAAATGCTATAAAGCCCACTATTGTGCTGCGGGTTCTTTAGCTTGGTGTTAATTAATATTTTGTCTATTTTTTCTAGATAGCTGCAGTGTTTAAGACTACCATGTGTTATAACATATGTAGCAATACCGATTTCAGCCGTTATCAGAGGATTACATAATTCTTGTAATCTCAATGTAGGCAATGATAGCGCTATCCTTAACATCTAGGACCATTATTAATATTGCCTGGTTAGTAAAGATATAAAGAATTTCTCATGACGTTGTAAGAGGATGTTATGGTTGGTGCGACTAAAGACCTTTTTTAAATTAATATATGTTATACGTGGTGTCCCAAAAGTCCCGGAACGGTCAAATATATCGCAAACTGCTGATTAGCAGTTTTTGGAAAACACAAAAACACGTATTCAATATTTAAAAAAAAAACTTATCCAATGACACCAAAGTTGACTTCCCCATCCCCTTTGCAGGGAATGAGGGGGCAACTTTGAAAAATTAAATGGGAACCCCTACTTTTCATTGAATAAACGAATTGTACGGCTAAAATAACGTAAGGTTCGTCTGGAACACTTTTTTGGATTCGCTACAGATGGCGCTGTAATCGCAAAAAATAACAAAGGCGTAAGTTTGAAATAATCGGTTTACACCGGAAACAAAAAAACACGTGAGTAATATTTTAATATTTGATATTTTGTCTATTTTTTCTAGATAGCTGCAATGTTTAAGACTACCCTGTGTTATAACATATGCAGCAATATCGATTTCAGCCGTCATCAGAGGATTACATACTTCTTGTAATCTCAATGTAGGCAATGATAGCGCTATCCTTAACATCTAGGACCATTATTAATATTGCCTGGTTAGTAAAGATATTAAAGAATTTTTCAGGACGTTGTAAGAGGATGTTATGGTTGGTGCGACCAAAGACCTTTTTTAAATTAATATATGTTATACGTGGTGTCCCAAAAGTCCCGGAACGGTCAAATATATCGCAAACTGCTAATCTTTTGGAAAACACAAAAACACGTATTCAATATTTAAAAAAAAACTTATCCAATGACACCAAAGTTGACTTCCCCACCCCCTTTGCAGGGAATGAGGGGGCAACTTTGAAAAATTAAATGGGAACCCCCACTTTTCATTAAATAAACGAATTGTACGGCTAAAATTACGTAAGGTTCGTCTGGAACACTTTTTTGGATTCGCTACAGATGGCGCTGTAATCGCAAAAAATAACAAAGGCGTAAGTTTGAAATAACCGGTTTACACCAGAAACAAAAAAACACGTGAGTAATATTTTAATATTTGATATTTTGTCTATTTTTTCTAGATAGCTGCAATGTTTAAGACTACCCTGTGTTATAACATATGCAGCAATATCGATTTCAGCTGTCATCAGAGGATTACATACTTCTTGTAATCTCAATGTAGGCAATGATAGCGCTATCCTTAACATCTAGGACCATTATTAATATTGCCTGGTTAGTAAAGATATTAAAGAATTTTTCAGGACGTTGTAAGAGGATGTCATGGTCGATGCGACCAAAGACCTTTTTTAAATTGGTCTATGTTATACGGAGTGTCCCAAAAGTCCCGGAAAGGTCAAATATATCGCAAACTGCTAATCTTTTTGGAAAACACAAAAACACGTATTCAATATTTTTTAAAAACCTATCCAATGACACCAAAGTTGACTCACCCACCCCCTTTGCAAGGAATGAGGGGGTAACTTTGAAAAATTAAATACGAACCCCCACTTTTCAGTGAATAAACGGATTGTACGGCTAAAATTACGTAAGGTTCGTCTGCAACATTTTTTTGGACTTGCTACAGATGGCGCTGTAATCGCAAAAAAATTACATAAAGGCGTAAGTTTGAAATAATCGGTTTACACCGAAAATAAAAAAACCCGTGTTCAATATTTTAAAAAATGAAACTACATGCAATACTTCGCAGAAATGGTATTAAAGATAAATGTTTTCAACAACAATTCAGAGAAAAAACATAATGTTTATTTGTAAAAAAGTTTGTTTGATTATTTGAAAAATTAAATGGGACCCCCATTTTTTGTAAAAACGTGGTGCTTATTTTAGGTGGCTCATGTAACGTGAGTCACGTTGCCTCAAACTGGCTTTAATTTTTTTCGTGTCCAAATTGATAACCACTTTTTCTTGGCAAAGTCCTAACCGAAAATAAACTTCATCGGTAACTTTCTGCAATACCTCTGGAGTTATTTTATTTGACATATCGCGCATTCTATTCTTTAGTTCGTTGGGTTTAGTTTCATAAACTTGGCTTTTTAAGTATCCCCAGTAGAAGAAGTCGAGAGGAGTTAGATCAGGTGACATTGCTGGCCATTCTATGGAGCCTCTTCTACCAATCCACCTCTGAGGAAAAACGTTGTTTAACAAATTACGTACAATTGAAGCAAAGTGCACTTGCGCATCATCCTGTTGAAACCAAACATTTTCGAAAGCACGCCCCACTAAATTTTGTATTGCAGATACAATATCATCGGTCAACAAATCCACATACTTTTGGGCAATCAACTTACCGTCAATGAAGAATAGTTCAATGATATGGTTACACAATATTCCCGCCCAAACATTAACTTTTTGCGTGTATTGCGTGTGATGCTCTTTCATCCAATGGGGATTCTCAGTGGCCCAATACCTCATGTTTTGCAGGTTAACAGAGCCCATCATATCAAAGGTAGCATCGTTGAAGAAACAAGTCCAGAACAGAAATTGATTATTTCTGCAGTCAAAGTCGTCTCCAATAAGTTCTTGCACTAATTTTATTTTGTGTGGAAAATAATTATGCAACTTTAAAACTCTCTGAACAGTAGATTTATTTGACTGAGTTTGTTGCGCTACTTTTCGAATTGAGGTGTGGGAATCATCTTCAAAACAGAATTTCCAAAAACTTCTCATCATTTGCAGCAGTTTTAGGTCTTCCAGATCGTGGTTCATTGTAGAAGACGATAAACTGTGCGATAAGCAGTCGATTTAGAAATTTCACGATCAGGAAACGTGATGTTGAATAAATTGGCAACCTATTGGTATGACCTTTCCCTATCGCCATACCCACGCATAATGAGAACAGTTATCCTTTCCCTCTCTGAGAAGGACATCGTTGATTAGAAAAAAAGGACTCGCAATTTAGAAAATTTTCACTTGAACAAATTGAGCTCTTGCCTTCAAGAAAGTTGGAAGAGGAATAAACATTGAAAAATAAAAAAATTAAACTAGATGCAATACTTCGCAGAAATGTTTTTAACAACGATTCAGGAAAAAAGAATCAATCAAACTTTTTTACAAATAAACACGTTTTTTCCCTGAATTGTTGTTCTTCCAACTTTCTTGAAAGCAAGAGCTCAATGTGAAAATTTTCTAAATTGTGAGTGCTTTTTTCTAATCAACGATGTCCTTGTTTATTTGTAAAAAGTATTATTTGCAAAAGTATTATTTGCAAAAGTATTATTTGTAAAAGTATTTATTTGTAAGTATTTATTTGTAAAAAGGAACTTGCGAAGAACGCAAATTCGAAATAAAAAATGTTGGTTCCCATTTAACTTTTCAAAGTTGCCCCCCCTGCACAGAGGGAAGGGTGGGATCAACTTTGGTGTCATTGAATAGATTTTTTTCAAAATATTGAATATGTGTTGTTTTTGTTTCCTGTGTAAACCGATTATTTCAAACTTACGCCTTTATGTTAATTTTTTGCGATTACAGCGCCATCTGTAGCGAATACAAAAAAATGTTCCAGACGAACCTTACGTAATTTTAGCCGTACAATCCGTTTCTTCAATAAAAAATGGGGGTTCCCATTTAATTTTTCAAAGTTGCCCCCTCCCCCCTGCAGAGGTGGGTGGAGGGAGTCAACTTTAGTGTCATTGGATAGGTTTTTAAAATATTGAACACGTGTTTTTTTGTTTTCCGAAAAGATTAGCAGTTTGCGATATATTTGACCGTTTCGGGACTTTTGGGACACTCCCCGTATGTAATGAAATAAATATGTGGTAAATAAAATTGGGAGGAGAATATTTAATTTACTATACAGGGCGATGTTTCATTATATTGGTAATGTTATTGGGAGCTGATTCTATATCCGGAAATATAAAGAAAAGCTTCCTTGGACCAGAAATGTTTCATGAGGTATGGCATATAAACTGCAATATATAATATATTTTCCAAGTCATGTTTCAAGTCATGCCAGTCTCCCAAACCCCCTTTATCGAATTTTAAGGGTGATTAAAAGTAAAAAATAAGGACAATTAAGAGCAATTAAGGTAAGAATATGGATATCCCGACACCTTGCATCCAGATTTCTATTGGAAAATGATACCCCTAACCTTTCACCTACTCCACTTGCTCCACTTTCTATCAATAAACACTCTTTACATATTCAATTATTTTCAATTCCCCTCTTCATTTCTGTTTATTTAATTTTGTTGTGTTTTGTTTCTTTTCTAAGTTTCCTGTTCAGAACCAGACTTAAAGTTATTAAAGTCAAAACATATTTAGGATCAGAGTATTGGAAATTGATGAATTATTCAGCTAAAGTAGTTGCCTCGCACGAATACTATCGTTGAGGTTTTTCCTGTATTAGCTACCAAAATTCATTTAGTGTGTGCCTACTTTTACTAAATTTAAGTTTTAATTTATTTTATCCTTTCTGGAATTCTTAAATACTACTGCCTACCTTTCTAATTTGTCGCCCTGACGTTGTTATTCGCGTAAATGGATGGATAAATGAAACAACAGTAGATGTTTATAAGGAATGTTTATTGACAAGTTACATGTTATAAGAAATGTTCCACGCCATATTGGTTCTCCGCCCAAATTCCGGTACACTTATGCTGAGATAATTATGTACATGAAAGATAAGAAAAACATTTAGGGGAAACATATCTATCAGCCTGAAGAGAAAAGTAAACAACCAATGTATACTACCAATGTTGACATATGGCGTTGAAACATTAACACTCACAAAACGCTCAGCAAATAAATTTAGAGCGGCGCAAAAAGGTATGGAAATGGCCATGTTGGAGATTACTAGACGAGATAAAATACTAAATAACATTATTAGACTAAGAACAAAAGTCACCAACATCGTCAAACAAATAGGAAAATTCAAATGAAGATGGGCTGGTCATATAGTTGGACTATCAGATAATAGGTGGACTAAGAGCTGATAAAGTGGCGACCAAGAAAATATATAAAGAGTAGAGGCAGGCCACCAACATTCAATTCAGTCCAAGAGAGAACAAAGAATAATTTAGAAGAGGTCTATGTCCAACACTGGGTACGAGTGGCTGAATGATGAGTATCTCTCAAAATTTAATATGGGGCGCATAAATCTACGTTCTACAACTTTTAATTGTCGTCATCGCTATGATGCACCACGCTGGTGTCGCGTATGAAGTGGACGGCTTAATCACCATAGTGTAAATCAATGTTAGATTACCAGGATATCCTACTTACACAAGTTAAATAGTAAGCATGTTTAAGTTACGCGTCATATAAAAGCATTGTTGAGTCCTTCACGTGTCTACAACGTATTTCTTCAGTTTGTCTCATTTCGACAATATTCTGATTTGATAAGTAGCACCTTTCTGAATTCGTCAAGCTTAGATACTTTTTTCTGTTGGTGCAGTTAGTAAGTTATGAAAATGTTACGTGCCCCACTTTTGACAATTAAATACACTGAAACAATAAAGAAGTAATCTATTATGGTTAAACCATTGCACATTCAAGAATATATGACTGTGGACGTAACTCCTTTATCCCCTGAAAATTTTGTTATTAATGCGCATATTGTGTTCTGGAACACGTAGTAAACGAAAGCAACACATACAACTTTCTCTGATGGAGAAATGCTTGATTTGAAGAAAATGTGACATGACACTTTTATCTACTCATCTTTATCCACTTCAATTGTCATTTGCTGTTTGCATATGTTACATACTGATATATTGCTGTTTAAAGTCTTTCCCAATTTCTGTTCTTTCTCCAGTTGAAGTAACCCCCTATACATCGAGATGAAAGACGTACTCTACGTCAACAATTTTCCTCATGTAATATAAGACAATATGTAAACTAGTTTACTATTCAGACAGTAACCATAATTGACATTGACTTACTAAGATGGTTAGAAATTTAAAATATTGTAACTGCATATTTATAGCTCAGAGACTTTTAAAATATAATATTTCATACTTTTCATAATTCTACAGACACGGTTTTTTTTTACAAGAACTATAAGTTGTATCTTGAGGTTGGAGGAGTTTTGTGGAAACAGAAAATAACTGTGAATTCATATAAAGTACTTTTATAACATATGCATTTGTGGCGTATCGATATGCTGTTAATTTGACTCAAGACACTAATACGTATTTGCTTTGTTGGTAGTTTAAAATTAAAATTACGTAAAGAATTTTATTTTTATAATCTCTAGTTGAAACTTTATAATTAACAAGCAATATGTTTACATCAACATATAGTCAAAATTATATTTATTTGCCGTGGAATTTTAACGTAGTTACGCTCTTCGAAACAGTTTAAAATGCTTCATGTTTTCCTTTTTGTCTGATTTTCATCCATAGTTACTATAGATTGGAAAATTTTTGCAAAATAATCGAATTTTGTGCCTGCCGCAAAAATCATCCAAATAAGCAAGCTTACGATCCAGGCATTTCTTTAGTTATTTTTTATTATTATTATTACACAAGAGAAGAGCTGAGGCACTAGCCCTATTAAGCTCAAAATACATACACATATATTATAACACACACATAAATATATAACACATAAATATGTAGACACAATAAATATAACCTTTTATCGGTAATAATGCAAGTTGATAAAACATAATTACAAACAATATAGCGTGTAACCTAAGTATATAAATGTACAAACATTTAGAAATAACAAATATAATATTATATGGCATAAAAAGGATGAATGAAATCAAGAACCCGAAATAAAGTTGTCAAGTCTGTTTTTGAAAGCGTTTATTGATGTTGCGTTAACGACTTCACTTGATAGCGAATTCCCATGCTCAAACACTCTACTGCTAATGAAGAATTCCCTACATCTGGTGTTAGAATTCATGGCGTATCTTGAAGTTGTGACCTCAGAGTCTATTATTATTGTTTAAATAGAACAAATTACTCAAATCTGAAGAGTACATATCGTTTAACACTATGTATGTCGTGATAATGTTCCCGCGTGTTAATCTGTCCATGAGAGTACTTAACCCGAATATGATTAGCCTCTCGTTGTAAGGCGGTCTCTGGATTCTATATGGAAGGCGCGTTGCTCTGCGTTGGACCCTTTGAATTGCTTCTTTATCGCGCACTAACCACGGTGACCAGATTGCAGAACTCACATAGGTTTTATATAAAGCACATGCAGTATCTGGCGAAGGTTTGTTGAACACTTTTTTTAGGACATATTATTATAACAAACTGTTAACTTTTTTACAAGAGAGAGATATGTGGTCAGACCAAGTTAAAGTATCGGTGATCATGATTCCTAGGTCGCGTTGAGACGACACGGATTTTATTGCAACACTATCGATGTTGTAAGACAATTTGGCGTTATCTTATCCAACATGGATTACTTCACACTTGTCAATGTTAAGAGGGATAAGCCAGTTATCATACCACAAGGAAATTTTATCGAGGTCCGATTGGAGAGTGATAGAATCTATCTTTGGATTGCAGTAAACTTTTGCATCATCTGCGTACTGTGAAGTTTTGCAATTGAGCAGTCTGGGAATATCGGAAGTATACAATAGGAACAAGGTGGGCCCCAATACTGATCCCTGAGGGACACCACTGGTAATGGAGTGAGCGCGAGAAAGATCAGCATCAATTTTTACTCTGAATGATCAGTTGGTTAGATAGTGCGAAATCCAAGACAATAAAGGCCCACGGATACCGAAGTAGAAAAGCTTCAGTTCCAGTCGCTTTTTAGAGACTTTGTCCAAAGCTTTCGAGAAGTCTACGTAAATAATACCTGTTGGCTCTTTTTTATCAAATTCCCGGGTCCAATCATTTAAGCAGTGTAGCAAATTTGTGGTTATGAACCTCGCAGGAAAAAAATCGTGTTGTTGGTCAGGAATGATATTATTTGACATTATAAAGGACAGCATATGATCCACGATTACTCTTTCCATTGTTTTTAGGGGGATAGATGTTACACTAATTTGTCTACAGTTTTCAGCGTATAATTTGTTGCCTTTTTTAAAAATCGGAATAACAGTTGCTTCAAGCCAGCCTGGCGGTGCAACAGAAGAATTCATGGAGTTTTGTAATATAATAGAGAGGGGTTTACAGATCGAACTCGCAAAAGATTTTAAAATTATTGCTGTTAGTTCGTCAAACCTAGGGCAACTAGAGCTGTCAAGGTTGGATAATTTTTCGAAAACTAAGTATTAATTAAAGTATATCATATCCAATGAATGGGGGCTTAGTGCAATATTATAATGTGGCAATTGTCCGTCCGGTTCCTGGGAGTATGTTGATGCGAAGAAATTGAAGAAAGTGTTAGCACATTCTATATTGGTTGTGCACAAGCTGCCACAGCTGTTGAGTACTTTTGGAGTATGGACAGTAGATGAGAGTGAGTTTTGGATGTATCTGTGAAATGACTTTTTGTTTTGACGGTGAATTAATCTGTTTTCGAATTGTGTTAGCCATTTTAATTTTATATGATATAGAGTTTGAGTATGTCCTGTGTGCCTGATAGTCTTCTGGATGCTGGGAGCGTTTGTATCTCTGCCATAAGGTTTTTTTGGATTTCACTAGTTTTTCTAAGCTTTTATCTATCCAAGGTTTGAGTTTATTAGATTTGTAAGTTATTTTTGATTTGAAGCGAAATATTACTTTCTCGCAGGTGTCCACGAATGCGTCCCATTGTTTTGTCAGATCTAACCCTAGGAAGGTAGTTGACGATTTACCGAGGGGAAATCGATTTTTGTAAAATAATTAAACTAATGCTGAACTTTTAAATCGTGAATAAATTGGACATTACATGTCAACACTACATGATCGGATTTGCCGATAGGGGAGCAGACATTTTGGTAAAATAATAGTGGCTCACTACTGATAAGAATAAGATCTAACCCTAGGAAGGTAGTTGACGATTTACCGAGGGGGAATCGATTTTTGTAAAATAATTAAACTAATGCTGAACTTTTAAATCGTGAATAAATTGGACATTACATGTCAACACTACATGATCGGATTTGCCGATAGGGGAGCAGACATTTTGGTAAAATAATAGTGGCTCACTACTGACAAGAATAAGATCTAACAGTGAGGGGATTTGGTTGGCTCTGAATCGTGTATTTTCTGTCACTATTTGTGACAGATTTGCATTATGAATTATGTTCAGGAATATGTACGACGAGTTTATGTCATTTGGAAATTGTGGATGAGGCCATGATAAGTTTGGATAATTAAAATTTGAAAATTTGAAATTTAAAATTTCAAGAAATTTTTGATATTATTTTTAGACTCGACGAAAAATCATTTTTTGACCTTGTCTAAGCCGTCCCTAGTACAACCGCTTCACCGATATTCAATAGCGTTATTTCTTGGAAAAGATATATTTTTTTTAAATGATGACAAGGTTTCATTTTTAAAGAGCTGTAGTTCCATCAGGAAGCATTTTTGGATAACGTGATTTAAGTCAAAATCATGTCTAGGATTTGCAGTTTTTAGCTATTATGAGTGTTTTTGGATACCCTGTATGTAGCGCGGTAACTTACGAGGATGATTTTGTAGTTCCTCAAGAAAATCTCTGGGGGGAGTTTTCTGAAGGACGTAAAAAAAGTCGAGGTAAAATTTTTCAAAATTTACATTGTATTTTTGCGGAAATTTATCATGTTTTCTGCCGTAACTGCCATATGTGGTTCCTCAGTATTTCGGGGTTCAATTAATTGGTCTTGGGAATCTTCATTTGCCTGGACGTAAATTATAATTTGTTGAGATTCGAGTATTTAAATCCTATCTATGACTGAACCCAAATTAATAATAATAATTACGAGTAGACAGGCAAACAGAAACTCAAAAAAAAAATCCAAAATTTCTTTATTAAAATTAACAATATAATGTACCTTCCCATGATTTAAAAATGTATGAAGCGAAATGAATGTAGAAACAAAAATGTACAAAAAGAAACCAGGAAAAAACCAATGCGACGAAAAGGATACAAACAGAAAGGTAGAAGGCGACAGGAAAGGTTTAAAGATACGAAAGATATGAAAGATTAGTAAAGGTGGATAGGATAAGCGGATGTTATAGTTGGTGAAGTTTGTCTCCAGGGGTTGCCGGAAAGTCGGTAACGTCTGGTACAGTAAGGGGTATTTAATCCGAAATGGAGCATTATGCTGTCTAATTTGCGTTATGTGTCTTGTTAACAGACTATAGTCCAGCTTGAAAGAGTAGAAGTTTTGAGATATCTGCTGGACGTAATCCGCTATCGGGGTTAGGTCGTTGCAACGTGCGAATGGATCTCTGAGGGAGGTGTACCTTGCAGAATTTGATATGGGTGCATAAATTAGTGTTCGAGCACTTTTAGTTTTTTCATTGTCGTGGTCGGTATGCTACACCACACCGGCGCCGCGTATGTGACGGACGCCCTGACTACCATTGTATACAGCAATATTTTATTTTGTCTTTTAAGTCTGCTACTCCTGACCATGAGCGGATACAGACTCCTGGGCAGGGAGTAGACCGTCCGTATCGTCTCATTTACATGTGAGTTAAAAGTCAGTAGTAGTGTCTTAATGACAGAGGTTCGGAGCGGAGGAGCGGAGCAGTGATCAGTGATCAGTGATCAGTTTAGGGGTGGGGGGCAATTAGTGTGGTGGGGGTAAATATGGTGGTGGGGGGCAATTAGTGTGGTGGGGGTAATTAGAATGGTGGGGGGTAATTAGATTAGTGAGAAGTAATTAGAGTGATGGGGATGTAAGTACGGTGGTGGGAGGTAATTAGACTAATATGATGTAATTAGAGTGGTGAGAGGTAATTAAGGGGCGGGGGCTTAGGGGATGGGGCGTTAGAGGGCGGGGCCTATGAAAGGTGGTGGTGGGGGGCAATTAGGATGGTAATTAGATTAGTGAGAAGTAATTAAAGTGGCGTGATGTAATTGTTGTGGTGGGGGGCAATTAGATTAGTAAGAAGTAATTAAAGTGGCGTGATGTAATTGTGGTGGTGGGGGGCAATTAGATTAGTAAGAAGTAATTAAAGTGGTGTGATGTAATTGTAGTGGTGGGAGGTAATTAGGGTGATGTGATGTAATTGTAGTGGTGGGAGGTAATTAGAATGGTGTGATGTAATTGTAGTGGTGGGGGGTAACTAGAGTGGCCTATGAAAGGTGGTGGTGGGGGGCAATTAGGATGGTAATTAGATTAGTGAGAAGTAATTAAATTGGCGTGATGTAATTGTAGTGGTGGGAGGTAATTAGGGTGATGTGATGTAATTGTAGTGGTGGGAGGTAATTAGAATGGTGTGATGTAATTGTAGTGGTGGGGGGCAATTAGTGGAATGATGGGTAATTAGAGTAATTGCATGATGGATAATTATTGTGGTGGGAGGTAATTAAAATGTTGTGATGTAATTGTAGTGGTGGGAGGTAATTGTAGTGGTGTGATGTAATTGTAGTGGTGGGAGGTAATTAGAATGGTGTGATGTAATTGTAGTGGTGGGAGGCAATTAGTGGAATGATGGGTAATTAGAGTAATTGCATGATGGATAATTATTGTGGTGGGAGGTAATTAAAGTGGCCTGATGTAATTGTAGTGGTGGGAGGTAATTGTAGTGATGTGATGTAATTGTAGTGGTGGGAGGTAATTAGAATGGTGTGATGTAATTGTAGTGGTGGGGGGCAATTAGTGGAATGATGGGTAATTAGAGTAATTGCATGATGGATAATTATTGTGGTGGGGGTGACTCAATTAAGGTGGTGTGATGTAATTGTAGTGGTGGGGGGTAATTGGAGTGGTGTGGTAATTAGAGTGATGGGATGCAATTAGAGTGGTGGGAGGTAATTAAAGTACTATGGTAATTAGAGAACAATTACAGGTAATTTAAGTAAAAATAAAGGTATTGCAGTAAAAATAATGGTGATTAAAGCAATTATGGTCAATCCATCCGTCTAGTCGTTCGTATGCAGACATAGAAATAATTCTCTATTATGTTGTATTGTCTTATTGCACTTTGTATTTTTTTTACGATGAGATAACAAACATTCATTCTTTATTTACCTGCCTTATCCTTATGCTGATAAACAATTGCGACCTATCTACATTATCTTTATACCGATCAACAATTATTTTACCTGTCTTATCTTTAGGGACATCTGTCTTATCCTATGCTGATTTATGAGATGTACATTTACTACCTGCCTGTCTTATCCACCGAGATTTTATCAGTGAATTTGTGAAAGGGAACATTTACATTGTTATTTCAGTACCTGCAGCGTACCCTCTTTATGGCTTTTGTGTACTTAACATCTTGACATCACAAGTGAGGAGAACGTGTTGCTGTTTATTTTAGTTTTTATTTTTTGAATTGAAACACATGATTTACATTTTCTTATATTATTTATTACCTATTCTGTCACATTACTATTTTCATACTATTTATTATCTATTCTAATACATTACTAACTAATTGTCTTTTTATTTTATCTTGCACCAAAAAATCCACCTTGAACTGATCCATCCAATACATTATAGGTCAAGTAGGCATCGTGAAGTATAAGTTCAGGAGCTTTGTTTTTTGTGTCTCAAACTCTATTAGTATGTCAACTCTATGGTGTGGTAATAATTAGAATGGTGGGAGATAATTGCATTCTTCTGATCCATATTTTTTATTTATGTCTAAACAGTTAATGAATATATATTACAAATCAAAATTATCGCGTTCTGATTCAGACTCATCCAAATCAACACTATCCCATCCCGCTTCAGGCTCCTCCATGTTCAAACGTCTAGCGTATTTTAGTAAAATGTCCAACCTCTTTTCACTATTATCTTCATCAAGTCGATGATGCCCCCAAGCCAAAGTATATACATCATCGGGTATAACATACCTCTTGTCATCAGCAGACGATAGGGCTACTTTATTTTTGAGTTCAGTGTGAATGGTATGTAAATCAGATTTAAATATGGACATTTTACGGAATATTAATCCGCCATTTTCAACAACTTGAACATAATCAGAAAAATTAATTTGATGTTTTACTACACTTTTGGAAACACCTTTTGCCTTTTTCGTAATGTCGTCAGCTTTAACACAGTAGGCTTTCGCACCAGTTCCATAAAAGCATTCTATTGGTCTTCCAGCATACTCATCTTTCATTTTCCCTACTACAGATATAGTTTTAGGCATGTTATGATTGTTGTATGCGCCATAATTTGAAGTGTCGAAGAAGTGAATGTTTTTCTTGATATCATCATAAACGTTTTCTGTGAATATTTCTAAAATTAAACTATCAGTGTCTGTGTATAAAACAGTCGCGTCATCTCCATACATGGGTTTAATGTAACCATATAAAAATTCGTAGATTATGGTTTTGGAAATATCTAAAATTGAAAAACCTGCATAAAGTGGTTTATCGTAAACAACTTTTAATTTTTCCAAATGCACTGCCACTAGATTTTCATCAAATACTGAGCAAGACTTAAAATACGGCCTGGCTATTAACGCCCTGGCGCCCAAAGTACCTTTTCTGTTTTCCCAGCACGAACAGAGTTTAATATTTTGTCTTTTATCGACGTTTTCCATCGTTTTGCCGAAAATTGAATTCACCATGAGCTTAAATAGGTCCTTTTCAAACTCGTTTCGAGCGGAATTACGAAGTGTTGTATTTAAGTCAATATATGATCCAAGCCAGGCGGACTGAGAGAATTCTATTATCCTATGCACGTTCTTTAATATCAGGCCATATTTCAAACATTGTTTCAGATTTTTGTAGTGAATGATATATTTATGTTTATCTCGTAAGTTTGGAATTAATTTTGGAGCTTTACTTTTGGGAGGAATCATACTCTCTGGGCAAAACGGCAGTTCGTTATGGTCATCGTGCAAGTGTAGAGGATATTCCAAGTCGACTTCTAAAACGTATCCTTTGGGTGAATCTTTTCCAATCAGGGAACAATCAAATTTTTTGATTTCCTCTCTCTCAAGCCATCTGAAGTCACTAGTCGGTAGCATTTCTTTCATAGCTGCTCCGTACAGATTTGTAGCATCAAGATAGACGATGTACGACGATTCTTTGGTGGAGTCATAGTTTGATAGATATTTGTTGTTCGCTATAGACTTTCTCTTTGAACATTGCGATACACCGCCACGAATACCTTTTCTAAAGAAGTGCACAGTATCCACATCAGTCAGAAGTTCCAGTTCGATCTGTGTATATCGCAACATGGCATCCCAGCTCAAAGAAGGTGCTGTTAAATAATGAGCAGGATCTAACTTGTAGTGCTTCAAACATACCTTTCTAAAATTTTCAAACACATCTGCTAATAAAAATATATCTGATTTCAGATAGATATCTGCGTATTCTCCCAATGTATTGCATTTAAAGACACTCCACACTTTATTGGCTCGTTCATAATCCTTATCAGAAAGAGATTCGTTGGTTAAGTAGTTATAAAATAGGTCTTTGGACGGTAACTGGGTTTCTTCCAATTTTTCAAAAGAGCTCATATAATTGTAAGGAAAAACCCCCTTCTGTCTTATTAAATCGAATTCCTCATCGTTTTGAAAATACTTTCTAGTTTCAACACATTGATCGGATACTAAACTCTGACTCAATTTATCGAGGGACCTTGATAAAAATCGAAAAGAGTCCACAAATTTCAACCTCAGGTATGTGTGCGGTATATTGGGATTCGCAGATTTCTCTACAATGATTGACTTTGAGAACGAAATGTATTTCTCCTTGGTTTGGGCTATTACGGAAACATGCTCTTTTTGGGATGCTAACTTCTTAATGAATAAATGACTATCATAGTTTGTCAAATTGTGGAAGAACACAGGTATAGATTTCGGCACTTTATAGTTTAAATTACAAATAGAGTGTGCAGCCGCGCGGAAGCGTCCTGTTAAATGGCAGTGATCACGCACTTTTTTGTCCTCAGGCTTGAAGGGTTTTGTGCAAATATGGCAGCATACCGCATTTTCATATTCGATTTCTTCTTGGGCTGAAAGAGGGAACATCTTTTTCACATGCTTTAAATGATTCTCATACAAGTTTAGAGCCGTTTCATCCAACCTTTTAATGAACACTTCAGCGGCATCAGGTCCTCTGTATGTTACAAATTTTGAGTACTTATCATCGAAATTACATTTTACATAAAAGCCGAAAGAATAGGGTTGGTGTTCACATACTTTAACTGTGAATGACTTATCATCACAAGGTTCATTATGGTCGATGGGTTTCAGTAAACTTTCGAAATCGGCATAAATCACAAATGGCACTGGTAATTGTCTTTCAAAGTTTATAAACTTAAGAATATTTTCAGGTACTGATTCACCATATTTATTAATTTTTATGTCAGTAGATGGTAGTTTCGTATAGGTATGATTGCAGTCATTTTTTTCATGCATTTTTAGATGTTCTTCTTTTCTAAACGGCTGCAAACACCCATCACAGATATGTAATCGACCATCGTGGTTTGATATTTGTTTTGAAACCAATTTTGATAAATCTTGTATAAGACAATAATGATTGTTACCCACATCATCCGATATAAGTAACAGATTAACGTGTTTGGCTTGGCGATGTGAAGTAAGATGTAATGGTCCCACAACTTCAGTAATAGTATTACCATCTTTGAATTCTGATTCTAGGCCAAACACATTCACGGAGATGTTATTAATTTTTTCAAACTTCACAATGTCCTTCAATTTGACAGGAAATTCAATGTCTCTAAAACTTAACATGGTATCATAATGTGGATATGAACATGTCATCGTTGGAGCACCCTCTGCAGGGGAAATGGCTGCAATTACTGACCAAGCAAAACATGCATTGTCCCTGTTTTGTATATTTAAAACAGCGCTCTTTTGTTCTATGACTTTGGGTAGCCTGATATAAGATGACGCCGACATTGATGCAAACTTATTTATGTTTACATCGAGGAACATTATATGTTTCAGCGTCCACCCCGAATCTTTCTCTTGGAATTCAGAGGCTTGTGTAGTCATCTCATCGCCAAACTCTTCGAAAATCTGATGTAGATCTGTAGAAATGGTGATTATTTTATTTTTGGTATTAAACGATTTGATATCGGATAACTCCTTTTCAGGTATTTCATAAAGCCCAAATATTTCAAAATTTATCTTGAGGGTCTGGTATTTCTGCAAGTATTCCTCGATTATATTCAACACTTTTTGCTCCACTTCTTTCAAAAAATCAGTATAATCGATATGGTTTCTTGGAGTGTTAAAACGGTAGCTAGCTATTCTGTCTTTGAAAGCACTATGAAGTTTATCGACACCATTTCCTAAACTGTTATCAATAGGGCGGTTAATTTTTTTTCTGTCAATTAATAACGTATTTTTCTGACCGTTGCATCTATTATTAATATGTCGTTTTAAACTGGAAAATGTTGCAAAGTTCTTTCTACAATATTCACAAGTTTTTGAGCCACTCGGAGAATTTTGTTTTCTGTTCATTACAAACATCTCATTCAGCACGGCACATTTGTTATTATTAATATGTCGTTTTATGTTAAAAGATGATGAAAAGATCTTTCCACAATAATCACAAGTTTTTGAACAATTAATACCACTTGTAGAAGGCACACTATTAAACTTTTGCTTCTTGCTTGGTGGTTCACTTCCAATCTCTCGTACTTTACCATCTTTTACAATAGTACAGTATTGGCGAATATGTCGAACTAAACTGCTTTTTGTTGAAAAAACTTTCTCGCAGTAACTACACTTCATTGTTGTATAAGAATTTACACGATACTGATGAATGTGTCTAATCGTCCGCATTATATAGCATCCGGAGAATGGAGTGGAGGTGGTGGAGGGCAATTGCAGTGGTGGAAAGTAATTGAAGTGGCGGGGCTTTAGAAGGCGGGGTCTAGGAGTGGTGGTGGGGGTTAATTGAAGTGGGAGGGGTAGATAGGCGTTACTTGAATGTACTAATAAGCCACGCCTCCTCCACAATTGTATTAACAATAGATGAAGTATATTATTGTATTATTTTTAGAGGATTTTATATTTCCAAACGTATATTATGTATTATTTTAGAGAATATAAGATTAAAACCAGTCATTTGTGTTTTTATTATTTATTTCATCATACTACTCATAAACATTTAAAGTTATAAAAAATTACACAAATTCATGAAAATATTATACTATAGAAGTTTTATCGATCCAAGTATTATGGCTATTTGGGAGTCCGAGCCATTTCACAAAAATCTTCTTTCCTCTCTTTTTTAAAACCTTCTCCACCAGATACACATCCGGATACTTAGCTTTTTGCAATTCCATTTCATAAAAGCCTCCCTTTATCAGTTGACCCTGCATATCTTCGATTAAATAAGTCCTGGGGTAGGTTACATTTACTTTAAAGACTTTGAACAGCTCAGTTGAAAAGTTAGGTGTATATCCTTTATCAAATATACCTTTGTATTTGCTTATTCGAACTATGTCGCCAACATGAAATTTAGGTTTTAAAGAAATCTTAATGTGATCATAAGCTTTTATGCGTGTGGTTGGTTTCACATCAGCAGGCTTCATACCAATTGTGCGATGTACTTTATTATTGTACATTATTGTAATGTTAGGCAGAATGTCAACCCATTTATATTTGCCTCTAGCTGAGAATTCTTTATAAAGCCAATTTTTTAGTGTCCTTATTACTCTCTCAGCGATTGCTGCTTTTTTTGTACTATATGTGGAGTAATGGTTTATATTGTATTTTTTCATTAGGGTGGAAAATGTTTTATTATAAAATTCTGTACCCTGGTCACTTTGGAGATTTTTAGGTGAGTAGTTTGATTCTTCCAATACATCTCTCATGCCCTTTGTAATTTCAATACCAGTTTTATTTTTTACAGGTCTAGTCCACACATATTTGGAGTAGCAATCTATCACGACAAGAATATAGTGACATCCTTTATTATCATGAGCATATGGTCGCATCTCAATCAAGTCCATCTGCCATAAATCGCCATACCCTTTTATTATTGTTCTCCTTCTACGGAAATTTTTACGAACTGGTTTGTGTAGCTCCTCAACGACTGCTCTTTTTATAATACTGGACTCCATAATAAAGTACCTGACTGGTAGGTGTTCACAAGTAAACTAATTTCTAATAAGTCAATTCTTCTAATATACTAATGGACTTTGTTTATAGTTAATCCTTTTTTATTTTTAATATGTCCCAATGCAGCAGCGGTGTCAGCAATTTCATCCATCATCTGCTGTTTATCAACTCCCACCATCTTAACATCAAGTGATTTGGTTTGTGAAGGTGCGCTTATCAGACGGGATTCTTGAATAGTGCTGAATACCTTCTCTATTGCATTGGTATTGTCTTCAACTAATTTCTTAACATCTGAAATTTCTGTGTTGATATACTGTCGCACTTCATTAATCATCTCGGTAATTTTGTTGTGTACAAAAGTCTGTTGGTTCTCGAAAAAGGCACTATGTAACTCTTTCATGCATTTTTCTACATAATTACGAGTTACACCATCACGATTATCCACTGGCTCTCCAATATTTTTTAAACGTTTATTTTGAATATCAAAGTGATTGTCTACGGTTACAATAAAACCAACGCCTGGTGGTCCACGTACAATCATTGACTTATTTAAGGCACTTCTTCGTCTCCCGAACTTGTCAATTGTGTTTACACCTACCATTTCTCTTTGCATTTGAGATAATTTCAACATTTCGGTGCTTTATATACTAGTTATGGAGGAAGTCATTTTGCTAATATATTATTTCTTCTTCCCGAAGTTCCTCGACTAAACTAACTATTTCGTTGTCGACATTGTTGTTACCTGCCATTTTTGAACTATACAGCAGTCGCAAACGATCCACCAGTTCTTTCGGTTTATTCCAATAGACATAATCCACGCCTCTACTATTATATAATTTTTGAAGAGGTATGTGTGGAAAACCCAAACCAGTTCTGGATCTCGTATTTACAGTAGAAGACATTAGTGGCATTATGAGTTCATTAAACTTTTTCCATTTGTTTTTATTTAAACCCTGCTTGAAATTAAAATCCTTATATGCTGCCTTTGTCTTTTTTAATATATCTCTATATATGTGACACTCTTCATCATCAATAGTGGCTTGATCACGGCGCAGAAATGATGGATACTTCATAAATATTATATCATACAACTTAGTACTACCGGGATACGTCCCCAGCTCCTTGTTACCACGCGACAATGTGATATTTCCACTAGAAAAGTGTATCTCGGCATCACCCATTTGTAACTTGGCTGTTTGAGGATCTAGGCGTACACCATACACAGTATCATATTTATGATCACCAGACTTTAGATTTTCTAGGTGTTGCTTGATTACATCACATTCTTTTTCTTCACTGCTAAGGAAATTTTCTGAATCTAACGATGATCTCGGCGGTGTGTCCATAAAATATGTTTGAATTGCACTTTCTTCATCGCTAGTTTCAGATGCCGCTTTTACACCCTCTTGCGGTTGTGTAGGTTTTTGTATCTCTGTAGTTGGCTGATTGTGTAATTTTACCTCTGAAGCGGATGATATAACTTTTAAAGGTTTTGTTATGGGCTCATACAATTTCTCGAGAGATAACCGAGTATTTACATTCTTACTTTTCAACGAGTTAAATTTTTTACGTATAGAATCAGTAGCTTCAACTAGTTGACGTTTCAAATTTATTTCACTGGCGTCCTTCATTGCCAATATTTAATTTCACTGATGTAATCTCGACGCTGTCTATAGATCGACTAATGTTCTAATTATGGTGCTTTATGTATATATGAAACTATCAAGTCCTTTCCTGTATCTGCCTTCATTCACCTCTCTGTCTTTGTCAATCACAAGAAACCCATATTTGTCTTTCCAACACTCTGCACACATATCTAGAAATTGTTTAAAAGATACGTCTGGCGAGACATGATCAGAGAAAATGTGATGTAAATTCATATTGTCCTGTTTGAAGATTGCTATGAAATTGCTGTTGTCTCTTACCAGTTGTTTTGGCACGCGGGAATATGTTTGTGCTAGATAAAAACAATCTACATGTTTGTGACGTCCCATTGAGAAAAATGCATGAATTACATCTTGTTTTTCACATATAACATCATCAAATATAAATACAGAATCAGGTTCAGCGTCGGACGGTTGCACTATTTCTGCATTATTACTAAAGGTGTAAAATTCTAGTCCCTTAATAGGTTCTAATATCTTGCGTAAATATTCATACTTGGGCTGATGAAGAGACTTTGAATATAGGTATATATTTGCAAAACGTAATCCGAGGGGGTGAGTAAGTAGAGATATAAGCAAATTTGTTTTGCCACACGCACTTGGACCGATTAATAGTCCGCGAATAGTTGAGGGAAGTAACGGACCATGGCGCGGTTCGGCTTGTAACCCACTTCCAACTTTTTCATCTAAATTGTCTATAGAAAACTTCTGTCTCTGCTTCACGATGCGCATTGTAGCACGGTTGAGGACTATATAAATGAATGCACATCATATAATCGTTATTTAAATGTTGTCAGTCAAGCAGTGCACAAGTAAAAATCGCCGTCATTTAAAGGCTGGCAGGGGGGTAGTAAATTCCCTTATAAATAAGCTTCCATTTGAACTACATTTACCAGGTGGTTACCAGTATTGTGGTCCAGGCACCAAATTACAAGAAAGATTAGCGCGAGGTGATTCGGGCATAAACAAACTTGACGCTGCATGTAAGGAACACGACATTGCATACGATCGAAACAGGAGTGATTTAGCAGCCCGCCACAAAGCAGACTATCAACTTGAACAAACTGCGTGGAAACGAGTTAAATCAAAAGACGCCAGTTTAAAAGAAAAAGCCGCTGCTTGGTTAGTTACATCTATAATGAAGGGAAAACAGCGTCTTGGTATGGGATGTGACTCAATTGTACCTCATTCTAAAAAAAGAAAAAATATTAAAAAGAAGAACCCTAAAAAGATAGCATTTGGTGCAGGAATAGTTCGTAAAGTGCGCGATGACTTACGAAAAGTTGATGACAAACGGTCTATAGCTAAGGACCCAAGAAAAATGACGTACATTGCACTTCAAGCAGCGCGACGTCACCTGAGGGCTGCTGGAGGAAAACGCAATATTCGTACACCTAGGATCATACCAATCCCGAAAGTTGGTGGAATTCTACCTTTAATACCTATTTTTGCTGGATTATCTGCATTAGGTAGTTTGGCTGGCACTGCGGCGGGTATAGCTAAGGCTGTAAATGATGTTAAAACGAGCAGAGAAGAATTGGCCGAAAAAAATCGACATAATAGACAAATGGAAGCGATTGCAATAGGAAAAACTGGTAAAGGGTTATACTTGAAACCGTATCGCAAAGGATTAGGACTTTATCTAAAACCACAAAGTTCAAAAAACTACTAGACATCCTACCTCGAAAACCTCTCACCGATATAGATCTGAAATATTATGCTGAGAAGCTGAAAGTACCATATTTTCGAGGTATATTTATGCGCAACAATCTACCAAATTCAGGACCGCGACATAATGAATATGTAATCATAAATTTGGATAGTATAGATGGTCCTGGTACACATTGGGTGGCATTTAAAAAACTTGGCAATACAGTCACATATTTTGATAGCTTTGGTGATTTACCTCCACCTAAGGAACTAATTCTGTACTTGCGCAAAGGCTCAAATTCTACCAACAAAATCTACTATAATTATGATCGTCAGCAAAATTTCAACACAGTCTGGTGTGGTCATTTGTGTTTAAAGTTTCTTTCTACAAAGCAGACATAAGACGCTATGGAAATGACATCTATGACTCCTGCTATGGATCAAGAAAGCATTAAGCGAATGGGTCATTCATTAATCGCATTCTCTAGACTACACAGTTTGTTGAAGATGAGTAAACAACAACTCGCAGATATGCCTAAAGAAGTAATGATTGGTTGTGCCGCACATGAAATTGCATTAGTATGGGATAAACTACCCAGACATCTCCAGAGTGATATCGATATTTTAAAATACCAATACTGTCAAGAGCATTATTCTAATGAGAGCGCAAGTGACGTTGATGTTAATGATGGACCATCACCTCGAAAAGTATTCTGCTGTTACTGTAAAGTACGTGATATAAATGTAGTATCAAATAATGAGACACCGTCACCCAACAAGATGAGAAAGTTAATTCACGATGATTGCTGTAAATCACAATAAATTCATAGGTCAGTGCTCAAATTCATCAGTTATGTCGTACACCTTTACTCTGTCGAGTCACACAAGTGTGCTTAGTGCAGAATTTTATCCACCCATTGAATTAAATACTGGTAGTCGATATGGATTGGGATTAACAGGATTTTATTCCTACAACTCCGTATTCAATGTGGACGAGACGAATAATCGATTTTGTTATAAAACTGGATCGAAAATGGCTCTCACAGCTCTCCATATACCATTCGGTGCATATGAAATTGATGAAATATATCGCACAATACTAAAAGCAATGCCGAATGATAAAAGAGAAGAAGAAAAAGAAAAATTATTCCAACTGCGAGCCAACAATAATACGCTGAAGTGTGAAATTTGGTCAAAATATGGAATTGATTTTACACAGCCAAATTCTATTGGAAGTCTATTGGGATTTGAATCGGTATATTTACATCCGAACAAAAGACATGAATCAACGCTCCCTGTTGATATTATGAAAGTACGAATGATACGGGTGGATTGTAACATTATTTCTGGAGCCTATTTAAATGCTCTTAAATCCCATACCATATTCGAATTTGATATAGACGTCGAGCCCGGCTACAAGCTCACCAGGGAACCCGCCAACATCATATATTTGCCTGTTGGACCTGAAGGACGTCAGTTTATCGATAACATTACGCTGCGAATATTGGATGACAACGGACATTTAGTCAATTTTCGAGGTGAAAAAATTATTGTAAAACTAGAATTGAAACAGTTTTAATATGGGAGGTTTTCAATACAATCAACAAAGACCCCGTCTCCAATATAATGCAATCAATGATAAAAAGGAGCGTAATCGTGCAAAGCGAATCATTCAGCGTGAGCATCTTGATCAGTTCAGACGTAGATTGTCAGCTAAGGATCGTGCATTTCTTCAGTCCGTTGGATTAGAAGTCCGAGAAAATTAACAATGGTGCTTATTACATCTAGTGAAAAACTTGAAGTGTTCGACGAACCTGTTTTTGACCAGTCAATTGTTAGCTTACATGAACATACGTATAAGCCATATGGTTCGCAATATTATAAAAACTCTGATACAGTACGCATTCCTATTAATTTCCAAGACCTAATACTTGACATTGCAGAGAGTTACATATATATTGAAGGCAAGTTTACTCCTAGTGACCTCACCAAGCGGTGTTATTTATCCAATAATGCACTAGCCTTTCTATTCGATGAGATAAGATATGAAATGGGTGGCGAGTCAGTGGCCGTCGTTAGAAAGCCTGGAATCACTACAACAATGAAAACTATGGTATCATATGGGCAGACACATACGAGAGCACTACTAACTGCAGCTTGGGGTCTCACCGAAGAAAAGCAGTGTATTTTAGATACTACCAGTCATGTATTCAGTGGTAGACTACCTCTCAAATATCTCATGGGTTTTGCGGAAGATTATACAAAAGGTGTTTTAAATTCAAAGCAGGAACTAATTTTAATCATAGCCCGCTCGTTTAAAGACTCTTATATTGGTGAAGTTGATGCAGAGCTAGAAATTAGTAAAATTGAGTGGAAGATTAGACATATTGTACCTGAAGATAGACAAAAAATTAAGCTGTTGAAGAAAATTGATTCAGGCGGTAATAATGCCAGAATTAAGATGGTTTACCGTATGTGGGACCTTTATGAACTACCAATTCTGCGTGATACTTCTTCTGATGTATGGGCTGTTAAAACCACCAGCAGTCTTGAGAGACCTCGTTACATCATTATTGGTTTTCAAAACAATGCCAATTCCAATAATAGATCCAAAGATGCCACAAAGTTTATTCATGCAGACATAAATAATATTCGACTATTTCTAAATGCTGAAGTATATCCATATGAGCGTTGGAATTTAAATTTCGATAAAAAGCTGGACTCCGCAGTATATTATGCATACGAGAGCTTTCAACGAGGTTATTATGGTAGAGACATGGGGGAACCTATGATGGATCTTGAAGAATTCAGAAAAAATCCATTGTTTGTCATAGACTGTAGCCACCAATCCGAGGCATTGAAGACATCTACGGTTGACATAAAAATAGAGTTTGAAACACGAAAGACAAAGTTCCCCGAACAAACTCGTGTATATGCACTTATACTTCACGATGCCTACTTGACCTATAATGCATTGGATGGATCAGTTCAAGGTGGATTTTTTGGTGCAAGATAAAATAAAAAGACAATTAGTTAGTAATGTAGTAGAATAGGTAATAAATAGTATGAAAATAGTAATGTGACAGAATAGGTAATAAATAATATAAGAAAATGTAAATCATGTGTTTCAATTCAAAAAATAAAAACTAAAATAAACAGCAACACGTTCTCCTCACTTGTGATGTCAGGATGTTAAGTACACAAAAGCCATAAAGAGGGTACGCTGCAGGTACTGAAATAACAATGTAAATGTTCCCTTTCACAAATTCACTGATAAAATCTCGGTGGATAAGACAGGCAGGTAGTAAATGTACATCTCATAAATCAGCATAGGGTAAGACAGATGTCCCTAAAGATAAGACAGGTAAAATAATTGTTGATCGGTATAAAGATAATGTAGATAGGTCGCAATTGTTTATCAGCATAAGGATAAGGCAGGTAAATAAAGAATGAATATTTGTTATCTCATCGTAAAAAAATACAAAGTGCAATAAGACAATACAACATAATAGAGAATTATTTAACTGTCTGCATACGAACGGCTAGACGGATGGATTGACCATAATTGCTTTAATCACCATTATTTTTACTGCAATTACCTTTATTTTTACTTAAATTACCTGTAATTGTCCTCTAATTACCACAGTACTTTAATTACCTCCCACCACTCTAATTGCATCCCATCACTCTAATTACCACACCACTCCAATTACCCCCCACCACTACAATTACATCACACCACCTTAATTGAGTCACCCCCACCACAATAATTATCCATCATGCAATTACTCTAATTACCCATCATTCCACTAATTGCCCCCCACCACTACAATTACATCAGGCCACTCTAGTTACCCCCCCACCACTACAATTACATCACACCATTCTAATTACCTCCCACCACTACAATTACATCACACCACTTTAATTACTTCTTACTAATCTAATTGCCCCCCACCACTACAATTACATCCCACCACAATTACATCACATCACCCTAATTACCTCCCACCACTACAATTACATCACACCACTTTAATTACTTCTTACTAATCTAATTGCCCCCCACCACCACAATTACATCACATCACTCTAATTACCTCCCACCACTACAATTACATCACACCACTTTAATTACTTCTTACTAATCTAATTGCCCCCCACCACCACCTTTCATAGGCCCCGCCCTCTAACGTCCCATCCCCTAAGCCCCGCCCCTTAATTACCTCCCACCACTCTAATTACATCATATTAGTCTAATTACCTCCCACCACCGTACTTACATCTCATCACTCTAATTACCCCCCACCACTAAACTGAACATTGCTCCGGCTCCCGAACCGAACCGACCCCCACCACTAAACTGAACACTGCTCCTGCTCCTGAACCGAACCGACCCCCACCACTAAACTGAACACTGCTCCTCCTCCTGAACCGAACCGACCCCCACCCCTAAACTGAACACTGCTCCTGCTCCTGAACCGAACCCCTTTCATTCCTCACCTACTGTCAGTCTCTAGTCTAGTCTAACACCCAAGCACTTCACGCATCTCTTAGTTGGAATTTTCTTTCCCCTGATCGAAATGGGCCTTATGATTTCATTTTGTGTAAACCGATGCGTGAAAACTATCGCCTCGGACTTCTCAGCGTTTGTGTCAAGATTTTTTTTAATTTCTAAGTTGGCGTACTTGGGGTATTTATGCACGAAAAATTAATATATCTAAGGCTAAAGACTTCTATTGTATTGTAATTAATATTGTTACAATCACAGCAAATATAGAAGTAGCTTTTGCTAGGCTCCTAATTGTCCAAAATTGATGTTCTTTTTTAGGGTCGTTTTTGAAACCTTTTTTCTGTATGTGTTATATTGTATTTTATTTAAATGAAAAATGGACGAAATAAGGGAGGATAAAAAAATGCATTCTTAAGAATTTTTAAAAAATGTAGGTACTTACTTTTTGAAAAAAATATAATTTTAGCTCCAGCGACTTAAAGTACGTTAAAAAACCTACGATTTAAAAAAGAAAAATTTATACAACAACAGCCGTTTTAAATGCATTCGCTTTGCTCATGATGTACTTTATTTTTACCAACTCTAGTAAAATCACTCCCCCTCAGCGCAAAGATATTCGATTTTGAATTCTCCGATCATTTTTTATGTTTTTTAATTTTTTTAAGATGATGGTAACTTAAGAATATCGGACTGGCCTAGATTTCTTATTACGAACAGACCAGTATTTTTGTTAATCCGATATGATTATCAGAACGGGAGATATTATGCAGATG